>CAEFZX010009420.1:0-18971 GCA_903066825.1 Alfaro cultratus | reverse complement strand
TGTGTGTCTTTGTGCCACTACCAAAGCAAAATTTCCATTTTATGTAAGTTTAATGGACAATAAAGAAGTCTAAAGTAAAAGTAAAATTTGTTACATTATTGTCCTGCTGTACAAAAAGCTGCAGGTTTTAATTGTGTAAATGCATCTTCTAACAAACATACACATGCAAACATTATGTGAATCATGACTCCTTACTCAAACTCTTAACCAGATAGTTAAGAGTTTGGCTTTTTTGAAAAGTCAAATTCAAATTTTTTTTATTTTTTTTTAATCCAAAAAATTCAATCTTGCATTTTTGTTTTGTGACTCGTGACGTCACAAAGCAGAAGCTGGGTTGCTATGGTGACAATTACCAAGACATCTTGGTAATTGTCACCATAGCAACCAAACATAGCACGAAGCAAATTCGTGACGTCACGCGTGCAAGATCCCGCCCCCATCTCCGTGACGGAGAGCAAAGATTTGCTGGCTGACGATGACCTTTTTCCACGGCAACCGGAAGCTGCATCTTGTCGTGGAAAAAATGCTATTTCCAAGCACTGTTCAGGTAGAATCACTCAATCAGGTTTATTCATATATTGTGCACAATATAGAGAGCTTGTAGGGCTGCTGCACTTCCTGTTTTGGTGACTGTAATTCAAGTACCCTGAAAAATGTCTCTCCTCCTCCGGTCCTGTTCATCGTCATTACTTAATTTGCCAGCACTGTCTTTCGCTGATGTGGAGGAAATCGCAGCGGCGAATTCTCCCACCAACAAATGTGTGAAAGAATCCAAGTTCTTCCACGAAGAATATATTCACAGCTATCGAGGTAAGAAAAGACGTAGCTAGCGAGCTAACAGCTAGCTGGAATATATGAACGACACAAACATCGTAATGAAGCCTAATTTAGTTTGCTAAATTACGTGGAATATTGGAGGCAGACATAGTTTAAACTTTTCAATTATATTTTGACATTCTGAAATGTATTTGCCAGTCCAGTCTGTGAAAATCATCACGCTAGAACTTACCGTACTAATGAGATACTAGATGACGCTTGATGTTGAAACTGTGCTTTACTTCTGCATGTCTGTAGAGTCAAATGTTGTCGAGGGACAGGAAGTTGTCAGAGCTTCAGATCCATGAAGAAAAACGAGGAACCGCACAAGCTGCAGGTTTGAAACAGTCAGAAAGCCGGTTGGCTCTTGTTCCTTAGTTCGAGTTCCTGTTCATATTTGACAGCTTAAGAACTTTCACGTAGGACTTCTGGACTCCTCAGAGCTTATTCTAACATCTTCCTGTTCAGTGGTCACTATTTGTTTTCTGTTTCTGTTGCAACATAGTCTGTGTTTTTCCTGCTGTTGTTGAAGCTTACCTCCAAACTAGAATCTATTACTTGTTTAAAGCTTAACATGCCATATGTATTGATGTATATATGTGTTGCTAAAACAGTTGTCTACTTTAGATCTCACTGGGTGTTGGAAAAGAAAAGGCTGAATTATTGGATTATTCCTGTAGCTGTGCAGCTGGTAAAGGTTTTTGCAATCATGTAGTTGCACTTCTTTACCAGACTGCACACTCCTCCCAACTCTTGCTGCCAACTGTCCCTCCTGCACTGACCTAGTGCCCAACCACCAGGCTTAGCAAGTTTCCTGGGGGAAAACTTGGCCACTATTTTAGAGAAACCAACTGGATATTAAGATGAGAGGTTAATGGCAGAACTTGAAAAATTAAGTTTTTTTGTTCCCTCACTAGGAAAGGATTTTGTTGAAATCATGTTTCTGATCATTTCCAATTAGAAACCGTGTCCGCATGTGGATTACAGTGCAAGTACTGCAATGAAAGGCACTATCTCTTTGTTAGTGTAGAGAAGATCTGACCCATTTTTGTTGTTTAAAATAATTCTTAGTAAGAATGCCCAAAATCCCGAGCCCAGCCCTTAGTTGGGTAAAGCATCAAAACAAGTTCCTTTCATAACCAGTGTAGAAGTGATGAAGGTCACAAAAAACTGTGAAATTTCTCTGCTCCTTTGTTTCTTTTCTTCAATCTCTTCACTCCAGCACCAGAACCAGCACACTGTCAGAACAGAGGAGCGTCTGAAGCCACACAACAGAATTTGAATTCATGGAGGGATTTATGGGCTGCAAGGCTTGTACGGTGATTCTGTTAACAAAAGGTATCCTTAGATGGAATTAAATATTTATCTGGCCTAAAAATAACAATTGACGAGCGAAGGGAGCGGCAATGTTTTCTTTTTCGGGGTTGGTGGGGAAGAAGGCTGGTTCTGTTCAGGATGTGCGTTGGTGAGCTGATTGCAGAGAGGAGGGGGCAGGACGGGGCAAGCTGGGTCTGCAGGCGGCCATTACGTGCCGCTCAGGGCTGAATCTCAGAATACAAATTCCTAAAGTTTTTTTTTTTTTTTGTACTGTTGTAACCATTAAACAATCTCCGCTTCAGTTCAACCTTAAAAGTGGAGACACATTGTTGATGTTACCATTATAAAATAACTTACAATTGAGTATTGGCAAAGATCAATGTCATTTTCACAGCATTGCTGTTGGCGTCTGCTGAAAGTAACTAAAAAAGTTACTGTTAATGTAACTTAGTTACTTTCCAAATCAAGTAGTCAGTAATCTAACTGTTACTTTTTCAAGGAGTAATCAGTAATCCGATTAAAGTTACTTTTTCAAAGTAACTATGCCATCACTGTTCCTTAGTGATGAGAATGATATTGCTCATCTTTTGAACTCCTTCCACCCAGAGACTGCTGCTCATCTGACGTGCTTATGTTGTGTTTAGCTGCCACCTGCTGGCAATCTTGCCACAGTGCAGCCTGGAGTTACTGAGGAGCAAATGATGAAATGGCTCCTCAAACTGGTCCAAAATGTTGCTTATGTGTGAGGGGGATTTGGTTCAGTGCTGTGTTCAGGGCATTTGGTTTTGTAATTTTTCTTGTAGGTTATCATTTGGGCTCACTTTGACGCCTTTTTCAATGTTACATAGAACTGAAAAACTTTAGCTTATTACATTTGTGGAATACTTACTTAAAAATCAGAAAATATTTTTGACAAACAAGCTGCCACAGCTGCTGAATCTGAATCATCTATAATTTTTTAATTGACTTTAATAAAAGATGTAATAAAATTAAACCAATTTGAAAGACACTACAAAAACAAGAAAAATAAATCTAATTATTTTGTCATCTAGGAAGTAAATTGAGATAAATTAAAGCACAATTACCATTTTTGTATAAAATGTGTCTTTTGACATGCCTTTTATATAAAATTGGTAGTAACTTGTAGTTATTTTTTTATACATAATTTGTGTCAAATTTGTATATTTTATGTACTGGATGTAAAATATGTGTCTTGATATTTTGGAAAAATGTATTTGTAAGTATTTCTTGTGATATATGATTCTGATAAGTTTAGATTAGTTGCGTTGCATAGTTTTATTTTATGTTTGATCTTTCTTTTTTTTTTTTCTTAAAAAAATAATCTAATTAACAAAACATCTCATGGACGTTTTATCCTGAACTATCATCCAAGTCTATTCACTGAGTTTCTGATTAAAAAACAAAAATATTGATGTTATACCACGATGAGAGTGTTGTTGCTTTTAGGGCTTTCGTATCTCTTCATAGGTCAAACACTGCAAAACCAGCCTCACCTATGAGCCATATAGCTTATGTATGTTAGGTTTGTTATGGTGTTGCATGAGTTCTACATTGCTTTGAAACTTCTGTGGCACTGAAATGTCCTGACAATCAGTTTGTACCTTTGAGCTAAACTGAAAACTGAAAAATAAAGAAAAAACAAGGCCTTTTAAAAACACAATTCAATATCAAATACCATAAGAGCCAGTCACTTTGACATTTTAACTTTGATTGCAATTTTATAAAATAAATTACACATTATGCAGCTGAAACCTAAATGAAACTTATTTTGTTTTTCCAAAATTCCAGATGTTTTTATTTTTTTTATTTTTTTTTTTGTCAGAGAGACAAATATATTTAAGTTGTTATTCAATAATCAGAGTGGGAATTTGTTTTAAATATAAATAACCCTACCCTAACAGGGTATTATTTTAAACTGCAATACAGTGCCTGAAGAGATGGGAAATTAAAATAAATAAATAAATAAATAAATAAAATCAATCGAGACCAGAACTTCTTATATCGTTCCACTAGAGGGCAGTGTAACAACAAGTATAGAGCAGAAGAGCCTCAGTTCTACAGCAATCAACATCATCCACATCGTGTGAAAAAGCCATGTTTTATTTCTGTAAATATCAGTGATTAACTGAATCATGTTTAAGGATCGAAATGTACAGATGTCTCCTGAATGATATATTCTATTTATTTAATGAAAATTAAAAGCAAAACCAAACATACTTTGAAAATCTCACAAAAGCAAATATGTACTCATAGAAGTGATAATTAGATACAGACAGATTTCCCATTTATTTCTATATATGGAATAGTTAAAAGACAGATGATTTGTTTCTCATAATAGAAAAAGTAGCCACAAAGTCCAAAACCCCTAAATGTTACCAGCAAAATATAAACCTGTTTACTCACATTTTCCCAATGGGTAATCTCTTCAGTTGCAGCCGTCACATCAGGAACACCAGACTTTGAAAAGTCATTTGTTATTTGCAAACTGTCACTGTATGTAGATGGTTGCTCCTTTGAAAGTTCTTCTTTTTTTCTTTTTTTTTGGCAGAACTGCTACAAGAAAACACAATCTGCTGCTGTTCTTCTTGGTAATGGAAGCTGAAATTATAAGGATGCTGACATTATGTGTGAAATTGTGAGCTTCCAGGCCAGCTAAGAAACGTTTCTGGGTCTTACTTTGGGTCTCCTATCTGCGGGATATGTACGGTTAACCTCACCAGGAAGGCACCCAAACTACATTCCCAAACCAGATGGCCAAGCTTTGTACCCTATTTCTAAGGGAGAGTCCTGACATCATGCTGAGCAAACTCATTTTGGTCGCTTGTATCTTGTGATCTTTTTCTTTTGGTCAATATCAAGAGATTGTGAAAATGGGAACATACAGTAGATCAACCAGTAAATTGAGAGAGAGATGGTTTTCTGCAGCTTTTAGATGTGTTCACGGTTCAGCACACCTGAATCAAATGGCTGAATTAACTTCTCAGTATGCAGTTACGTTCTCTAGAGTTCTGCTTTTGGCCTGATTTTTTGATTCAGACATGTAGCATAGGATACAGTGCAGAAAAGGTGAACAATGTCCAGACATTTCAGTGTCTTGGGCCAAATCTCATTCACTTGTGGCATCCTGAGATTGTAGAGTTTAAACTCCATCATCGACCAATGAGACAGTGACAAACTTACCAGTGACAAACTTACCTTCTCCCAAGTTCTCAGAGCTTTTCTTTTTAGCAGTTTTTCTCTCCTGAGTGAGAACACTGAAATACCTACTTATATATACCGCTGGAGGCAGTTCTGGACCAACACATTTATGTTCCACTGAGTCTCGCTCTTCTGGAGACACCTCCTGTTAAAAGGAGTCTTTCTTTCCCACTGTTGCCACATACATACTCAATATCACGGATTGGTGTCAAACTTAACTACTCAGTGTAAACAACCTCTGTTGTCACTTGTGGGAAATAATGGAACCTACAAAATGTGACATAATTTAGAAAAGTAGAAAAATAACAATTCTAAGGTAAAAGACAAGATGTAAAATATCAGAAATAGCAAGTAGAATTGCAAAACTGAAATGAAGTTGGAGGTAGTGTGGCATGGCAGTAGATTGACAGGACAAATTATGTGCAGACAGGAGAGAGGAAGAACTGTTCCAGGTCACATGCCGGGCCTGTTCACCAACACGGCGAACAACATGGGTCTGTCAAACTGCCTCAGCTCCTCACATTAATTGCCCACTCTACACTCTGCTGAGCAAAATGCAACACGAAAGATCCTGAGCAGGATAAGAAGGATGTTCTTGATTAAAGTGATAGGATTAGACACAAGGGTGGCATTTCTGGAGAAATGTCTTGGAAACTGTCCTTTGTTACTAGTTGTTTTAGTGAGTGCCAGCACCATTTGCCTGCTTTGTCTTAGATCTCAAGTAGTGTTGAGTTTACTCCGACAGACAGGAACAGACATTTATTTGCATCCGTTTCAAATAAGCCCAATAGAAACATGTGAAGGACATGATTTCACTGTATGTGTTGTATAAAAAGCAAAGAATGCCATCTCAGGTTTGAGGTTTTTCCTTTACTTGAATAAAAAACTTTAAAATTGACTTAGATTTGTGTCGTAAAGACCTAAAATATGACTTGAACCCCTGGCCTGAAACTTGAGGCAAGCGGTTTCAGGCCTCAAGTAAAAGATAAAACCTTTTACTTTTGTAGTAGAAATAGTTCAATATTTTATCTGTAAAGTAGAAGAAAGAAATAACAGAAAATCTCCATATTGGCTGTTGAATTTCCAGATGCAAAGGAGACTCTTATTGAAAATGTCCAAATTCTACACAAAAGTTTTTGTTTTTTTTAAATCAATAACTAAGGAGAAATAAAAATCCTTTAAGTTACCATGGCATCCTCTTATGCATTTGGATGTTGGCTGTTTGCAGCTTATAGTAATTTTCAATAGATTTAATTCATAAATACAGTGCATAGGAGATAGTACACACTACAGGTAACGGTTCTTAATAATATGTTTTTTTTTATTTTGAACTGGGACTGTTCCTGCTACTCCTAACATTCTGCGCCAGGTTCCTCATGGTTAGTGACATGAATGCTAAGTAGCTGATAAAGTCAATTACTTTCTAGCATTTCTTTTGAAGTCTAGAGACTAACAACACTGAAAAAAGAAAAAAAAAATGTTTCTGAAGGTGTTCTTTGAAACGTACTTCAGAATTATGGCAAGATGTCAAGCGAAATAAAACAAACTAAAAAACCTGGTCACAGAATCCCATTTGTTCCAGTGGTTTGTTATCTGATACATCTTGGACTGTTGTAAGTCATGCAGACGCGCAGCAGTGAGCTACAGGCGTCTTGACCTGTCGGAGGTTTTGAGGGCGGGGCAAAAGAATCGAGATGAACACAAAAGACAAAATGACGGTACTCATCTGACTGAATGAAATGAAATAGACTGATCGTAACTCAACCCGATAAGAAAATGCTTGATTTTATGGGAAAGACTCACAGATTTTTTTTCTTGTTGTAATAAAATGATATATGTACAAACACAACATGAAAGAAAACAACAATTTGTTCATGGTTTGAATTTAAATACATAATTTTCTGTTTTAAATCGGGTATATTTAGGAAGCTGACATGACTTTGAAAACCTCTGATTATTTCACAATATTTGAGTTAGATAGGAATACACATGTGGCAACACCTCCAACACACTAATGGCATAGGAACATTCAAAGAAACCAGGCAGGGCATAAAGAATAGACATGTGGATTTTCATGGGACTTCATACAGTTTCCAGAGACAGGAAGGCTGACTGAAGGACAACTGCTGAAAGTCTTCCCCAAAACTGTTTCTACTTTTCTGAATTATGCCACATTTTGTAGGTTCCATTATTTCCCACAAGTGACAACAATGAAAGGTTGTTTACATCGAGTAGTTAAAGTTGTTTATTTTGTTTTTCTACATTCTGAGTCTATTTTTCTCGGACTTATTTCTGTGTCTGAGTTTTCCGACTCAAAAAGTTTTGTTTCTTTTCATGTAGTTTTCAGACCATCAAAATTATGAGATTTTATTTGCCATCTCCCATAGTAGTCAAAATTAATATAAATAGCTTAAATAATGAATTATGGTTGTAAATTATTTTCAAATTTATCACAAATAACTTGTAGGAAGATAGTGCATACGTCCAGGGAGAAAAATAAGAAAAATTCTCAAGTATTTAAGTCATTGCAAGCACAGGTACACAACTTTTACAGCCTTCTTCTGTTTCTTGTCCTCTGAGATTGGATTCATCTAACACTTTTGTCTAGCTCAGCATTTTTCTATGGTGCCATTGCCCAGTACCTCCACACTCCTGGGTGCTTATTCTCTTGTGGAAAGAGCTAATAGCTCCCCTAGGGGATAGGGACAATAAGAAAAGAGCTCAGTGAAAATACAAAAAAAGAGAAAAAAATAGAGAGAATAGAGAAAGATCTCAGCTCTCTCCTTCCCTCACTTTGGTCTATGTTAGTTCTTTCTTTTTTTAGTTTTTTTCTTTTTAATTTTTTTAAAAATTCATAACTTTCACAACTTGTCGGTATTTGACACAAGATGCATTTTAGCTGCAGCTCTATGCTTTAGTGGGACTTGCACTGTCAGTTTGTGCCATGCTGGCAGTGATGTCAGTAATGAGTAATCTAATGTGTTACTATTTCTAATCCAGTAATCAGATTAAAGTTACTTATGCAAGTCCCTGTGTTTTACTGTCTTTGTCATTTTACTTTGGTAATTGTGTAATGCCATGCAGTGACACAAATAGAAACAGTGGAGGGAGGAGAGAGTTTCATGTTTTCTAACTGGAAATATATATTTTTTGAGTTTGTGTCAACTAATGATGACAATGTAAGGTTTGTTGCACTCTGTGCTCATGCAACAGTTTAATGCAATGAGGCAGTAAAACCCCATGTGGAGGATGGAGCCGCTACCAACCAATCAATCCAAGAATAGGTTTACTAGCTGATTGGTGATGTGCAGATCTCAATTTCTTTGAGTAAAATTGCAAATAGCATTAACACATAAAAAATTACATGTTTTCAATCATTTTCTTACTGTATTTACTGTGGTTTTTGGGTGTATGTCAACTAATATGGCGCTTAAATATAATTGCAGGTCTTGAATCTTAATTTTGTTATTGTCAGTTCTTAGTTTGAAGTCAGGTTAAAGCACCTGCATAGAATCTTTTCATACTGCGGGGGTATAATAATAGTCTTCCAAACTATCAAACTATGCAACTTTAAAACACACTAAAGTTGCATGTTTAGTATCTTAAAGCATATTACATCAAAGCAGAGAGCTGCCACTGAAATGCAGCAGGTCTCCCACCCAAACAGCAAAACCTGGATTTTGATTCAAAACCTTGGGACTTGGAAACCATTAATAACTTCTTGCAGTTTTACTGTTGGACTTGAAATATAAATTTCAATAATTTGCCAAGTGTAATTGTTTAGCCTCTTGCTCTTCTTTATTATTTTATCATGTTTAAGCTCATTTTACAACCTAATCCTTATGCAGATCATGATCCACTCCTGGGAACGGTGTCAAGACTCTGATCAGGACAGCGTCTCATGTGGTTCTGTGTCGGCGTCCTCTAGGAAAAAAAGCATTAAACAAAATTCATTGGAAATATCATCCTATACCCCCAGGCATTCTTCTTAATACTTGTTTTATTTCTTCAGTTTGTTGCTTTCAGTGAAAACTTATCACACAATATTCAAATATTAATTAACATTGTTAGAATGTTAAACTGTTTCTTTTCGCAAGCAGTGGGCATTTCTCCCTGCGTTTTAATTATTATTCCTTTTTGTTGAAACATACCCCAATTTCCTCATTAAATAACATCATTCTTCAACTAACCTCCATATATTTGTCTCTCAAAGTCCCAGTTATTAGGTTCTTATTACAAGCCTTTTATTAGATATTCTTCAGAATGAACTTGAGGATTGTTCATTGTGAAGGTTGTCTGCTTTGCCCAGCACATCCGTCTTAAGAAAGAGTGAAATTTGTTGCAATCAACTTTTTCAAGCTGTTTGCTATAGTTTATGCTTCAGCGTGAAATAATACATATGCATTTTCACAATGAAGGAGCTGCTTAAAGCTGTCTCTAAAGTGACACAACACCAACCCACCTTGTGGCAGATTAAAATGTTTATGAGGCCCGTTCATCTCAGCTATAAGAGCCCCAGCATCCATATGTAAATACGTTGCTCTCTGCTCCCTCTCACTGACAGTGAAATTGATTAAAGTTGTGTTCCTGGCTGCTGCTGAGGGAGTGCTCCGGTTCAATGGAATCTCACATGGCAGCAGATGAATGATCTGACTCCCCAGTGGAGCCTCTCAGCTTTGGCAAATTCATCATACCACTGAATATAGATATCCATACCAAAGAAGAAGAAGGCATGGTTACAGTTCCAGGTATGCTCCGTCTTATCGAGGGAAAAGACCCCCGTCTCCATTTTTCTTCATCAGCCTATTGCAAATAAAAGACATTCATCAACTGCGTGGAAGCCCTGTGCAGACAACTAGCTGCTGCTGCAATCATTACAACGCAAATCCCACAGTGTCTGTGGGCTTAGGTAAGACTTAGGACTGCTTAACTAGCTGAATTCATTTTGGAGGTTTTTCACACCATTGAAGAAGAAATTTCTTTCGTTATGTCCAATTGAACTAAAAGTTATTTTTTAACTTTATTTCAGTCTTGGTGATCTGACTTAGCAGACATCTGGATGACTCTGTATCTCCTCGGTGAGGGAGAAACATATGGATACACATCAGCAGTGAGTCACAAAGACCCAAGCCTGAATCCCCCCCTAAAAAAATGAATGAAAACAGTAACAGAAACGTACAAGCATGCAACTTGATGTTTGAATCACTTTGAATGCATCAGGCCTCTCTTGTACAGGAACTGGAAATGGCTTGTGCCTCTCAGTCTGTCTATTATTTGCTGTGGGAGCTAAAGGAGATTGGATTCTATGACTTGCATCACAAAATGAGATTTATCTGTATGAAACAGAAAAAGACTATTTTTCCCCCCGTCTACTTGTTCCATTTACTGGCCAAAGGAGCCATGGAGAGGGTGAATCCAATTGCAAAAAGTAGAGGGATAAACAAGAGAAGGGGTGAAAAGAGATGCACACAGGGGAAATTACTTTCCCCTAATTGTGGCTCGAACAATTTAACCCCGTCGTTAAAAACAACCTCGGCGAGCCGAAGGGGAGGGAGAACATTTTTATTGACTGAGAATATCTGAAATCGGGGTAAATTAAATTTGGGCACGCGAGGACAAACTGCTGCTGGGAGGTTACTAGTGATTGGTTTATGTAGAGAGACTGAAGTGAAATAATTCATGATGGAAGCCAATGGATGCTGCTTTTTGGAATCTAAAAAAAAATAAACCCCTCTGTTCATTTAGAGGGTAATTTGACCCGGGGTCAAAGCGTTATAACAAACACACATTATAACATTATAACAACTCAGCTTAATGTTCCTGCTGACCGCCACCATTTGACATGGACACCTAACTTTGAACTGGAAAGCTTTTTTTTTTTTTTTTTCAATGTTTAGACACTTCTGCGGTTTGATATTAAAATCTTGAGGGTGTTCCCAAAATATGTTTACTGTAATATGATTAGCGGTTTGGATTTCTACTAAAGGGAACCATTAAACTTTGGTTCTCATTCATGACTCAATTGATTGTTTTTAATATAAATTGTTTTGCTCGTTCATAAGGTTTTAAACTTTATGTATAAGAACTGCTGATAGACTGGAGTAGTTTAAGAAACTTCTCAATACCTATTTCTACTATTTGGCATTTCAATCAGATATGTAGAGTGTTGTTTTTTTATGCTCTTATGAGATTACCTTATGCTCTTATGGTAGTAAGAATTGCTCCTAGCACTGAACTCTAAATGAAACGCTTTCTACATTTAAGTTCTTCTCTATACAAATATAAGATCTGTAGCTTCTCAAATGGCTATTTCACCAAAAAGAGTGAATTTGGCAATCCCACACAACAGATCAAAGAAGGGGTTAACCAAGACTTTTCATATTATCTACAAGATTCAGAGTCAGGTTAGAGCAGGGGTGGGCAATCCTGGTCCTCCAGGGCCGGTGCAACTCTTAGATGTCTTCCTTGTCCAACACACTTGAATCAAACAGCTGAATCACCTCCTAAGTGCAGTCAGGTTCTCCAGAGTCCTGCTAATGACCTCATTATTCGACTCAGGTGTGTTGAAGTAGAGATCCATTTAAAGGTTTCAGGAGACCGGCCCTCCAGGCCTGGAGTTGCCCACCCCTGGGTCAGAGAAATGAGGTTTAACGTTTGTTTGCCCTCCAGAAGCCCTGGTAGTTTTCTTGGCTAGCGTTTCCTTCCTGATTTGCTTCCACCACGGGAACCAAATCAAAAAAGGTGTGTAGAAGTGTGTGGAACTTTGAAAACATATTAATACAATCAGTTAAATCTCGTGGAAGTGACTGTTAAATGGAATAACCAAAGTGTGGACCACTGCCGGGTACTGAGGGAGTCACGTTCTCGTCTAAGTAATCGTTTAGGGATGTCAAGTATAATGTTTTCAGTGTTTTTATTAAAACACCGCAGGATTTGCAGATTATGAAGCCATTTTAAGTCTGATAGAAGCAGGCTCTGTGAGCAAAGCTGCCGCTGTGTGAGTGGGAGTTAATCAAGACAGCTCGACGCTGCGGCTGTGTGCTCATTAAACAGCGGTGAAGCTTGATGGACCTCAGCTGGATAATTCTGTTGGACTTGCTGCCCAGCTGGGAATGAGGCTTCCTCTAGTTGTTGGCCAGCCTTTGAATGATTGGAAACAACAAGTGAGTGAACGTGAATGTTCTTTGTTGACTAGTCACTGCTCAGACACTCGATTGCCAGATTACTCAGACCCTTCCTTACCTTCAGAGTATTCTGTTTTTAAGAACATCTCTTTACAGGGATTACAAGTGAGCATGTCAAGGGCTTTGATGACTCCATCTTTACAACACAAAAACCATGGAGCTGGAGGTCGCACTATTCGATCAAACTGGAAAGGTCTGCCAAAATAAACATTGTGTGTTCCCAGTAAGGGACACATCTGTCACTACTTCCTGAGACATAATATGCATGTTTCTGTTTTTCACGCACTCACTGAAAATACTCTGCTCTTTGCCGTTGTCTGCATGACAGTCTGAAATAGTAGGCGCCGCAACAAAACGGGTGAAAGTGGATACTTCTGTCAAAGGCAGGAAGCCGCATGCTCTCAGAACTAAGATGGAGCTGCAGATGAGGGATATTATATTCAAGCACTGAAAAAAACAAAAACAAACTCAAACTGCACTGATGAGAGGCTCATCTCATTGAGTTGCAGGACTGCAAAGTTTAGCAGGTCGCTTACTCGAGACACTTCCATTCATTTTTGCTTTTACTTTATGTCGTAATCTTTAAATGCCTGCAAATATATTAGTTCCAGGCTTCATGATCATTTTAATGTCGCCCATGGCTACACAGATAAAGTATTCCTGTTCTACTTTATTCTAGAGAATAAGTGCTCCTTTGTTTGGCCCTGATGAACTGATGAAAATAATAACAGACTTTTTGTTACTCAGTTAAACTCACTGCAAGAATATAGATGAGTTACTTTCAAACATCCTCCCTTGTTGCTGTCGGAGAACGTTAACGAGCTTTGCACTAACTTTAACATCTGAAGTTAATAGATCTGACGAGACGTGTCCCGAACTGACTCGGTATAGCATGGCGATAATCACTTATGTTCTTGCAAAGCACAGATCCTCATTCAGTGACTCTACATAGATTACGTTGGAAGTTCGTACAACAACAAGGGTTCTAACAGTAGTCAGTTGTTTCTTCAGTATTTCCACACAATGTCCGTTCCTCATTTGTTTTGTTAAGCGGTCCAACACCTCCTACGGCGAAACTCCTCAACATGATATTGCCATCGGCACATTTCATTTTCAATTCATGCTCATTATTGCAAAACACGTCAATATTAGTTTCATCAAAACACAGGCTGTACTATCAATAAAGTATGCCCTTGATTTGATTTGCAAACATTATTCTGGGTTTGTTTGGAGTTATTGGTTCCTTCGCTCTAAGTAGCTTGTCAAGGCCACCAGTTTGACTATGTGCTGTGGACAATGATATCTTGCTAGTGTCAGAGAGCATCTACTAACTCCTGTGGAAGTCTGTTAGAATGTATTTATTTTTATTTGATATGAATAATACAAACACATTACCAGATGAATTGTGTTACAGCTAACATGCTAACTTTCAATGCCTGTTCACAGGAAGCTTTTCTTATATGGAGAGATGCACGTGTGTGTAGGATGTGACCACATTGTCTGTGCAAACATTCAACAGCTAAAGATGAAAACAAGGACATATTGTATGTTTTGAAGAAACACAGTTGAGAAAACACTTCTTTTTTTTCTCTGTTTCCTTCTATTCTTCTTCTTTGCCTGGCAAAAAAAAAAATCACTGTATTACGATACACCTACTGTCTGAGACTCTAGTAACAGCTTTTTACTTGAGAAAAAAAGCTGTTCTCTAATAAAATAATGACAGTACAGCCTCATAATTCTTCGTAAGGTCCAAGCAGCGTGTGTGTTTGTGTGTATTGCAGACAAGGATAAGTACTGCATATCTCTTGACCTAAAGCAGCATGGCTTCTCTTAGTTTCAATCAGTGCATCCAGATATAGATCAAAACAAAAGATTTTTATGTGGGAGTTGAAAGTAGACTGGGTACTTGCCTTATAAAAATAATCTGAGTAACTACAAAAGGCAGTTGTTAAATGATTTAATTATTGAAAGGGGGGGAAGCTACCCAAACCAATCTGGGACTGCTTTGCTGTGAATCATGGAAATAGAACAAAAGCTACTTCTATTCCTTAAATGTTAAAATGAAGCTTGAAACGCTGCAAATACTTGCCCAGTATTATTCACTACGTTTTACATTTCCCACCTCCCCATGGCAACAGATGTACAAATGTAGCTTAACTTGTCTCTTTAGATAGATGACCAGTCGATTGATTTGTTGTGGTTTTTCAATTCGTCACTCAGTTTCCATATCATTGAAGCATCTAGTTTTCAGTGATGAGATTGAAACATAGTTAACAACGTTCTGTTATAAAAGTGACTAGAAATATAAAATAGGTGCTAAGTCTGGCAAGTTTCTGTTTTCTCTGGTGCCTAGAGGCAAGTGATTTCTTTTTTCTTCTTCTTTTTCCCTCTTCAGGGTCTGAGGAGGGATTTCTTCAGCTAGTGTAGCCCAAGGCATGCTGCTTTCAGGGGCTTAGAGCTCAGGCTTCGATACACACTGTGAGGGTCTGACCGCTGAAACCTTCAACGTGTGTGTGAGAGAACGTGGAGAAGTTGTAGACTGAAGCTCGGGAGCTTCCCGGGCGTGACTTGGCATGCCGATGCACATGCAAATCTTGACGTCCGTCGTAATGCTCTCACCTGAGATTTCGACAGATTTTAACAAATTATTTTATGCTAAAAGACTATTCATATTTGTCTAGTTGTTAGAAGGAAATGCTCCTTAGGAAATGAGGGCAGATATGTGTATTTGTCTCTTAAAGTCTGCTGCCCATTTACATTCTACACATTGAAAACACATTTCTTTCTGTAACCGTCTCAAGTTGTGTCGTTGTCGTTGGGCTTTTTTTTTTTTTTTTGTTCTTTATTTGTCAGATTTGCCTTAGTTTGTTCCTGCCAGGCAGGCATGTTCTCTGTTTTGCACATTTCTCACTTCCAGTAAAGAAGCAGCAGGGCTTCTAGAGAGAGGTCCCACTGTGTGTTAGGTGCAGCTGTTCTGAGAAAGTTTAAAGAAGTATTCCCAATCTGTTCTCCCCAGCAGCAGAACAGCAAGTACCGTACCACGTGAATATTAACATTCTAACCACTGACAAAAAAGAGGCTCAGTTGGCGTCTTTTGTGCTTAAAGCTGTGTATATCTTTGTATATCGAGCTTTAACTACTCCACTATTTGTGGAATCATAACAGGATTTGCTCACATCCCTGTAGAACCCTGTAACTCAAGATTACCTCCATACTATGTTTAAATATATATATATATATATTTATTTTTTTTCAGTTTTTCAGAAAATTTTATCAGTCTGTATTGTAAAACAAATAAGTTTTTCAACCCAAACAGTAGGTAAAGGCCATACCCTCTGGTGCATGTCTACAGAACTCATTGGTGGAGTTCACCTTCGGCAACACAAAGACGCACACAGTACAAAATGATTTTAAAAATACATTTTTCTGACTGACTACTATAAGTTGTATCGCAAGTTTCAAGCAGAATCAGTTTGAGGTTCATTTTTTTTAATGGTGATCCCTGCTGCTGGAAAGCTCGACGTGCTACTGCTGAGATGGAGGGTTACGCCATACGTGTGAAAAATAAATGAGTTGTTTTAAAACACACTCCGCCTCAATCTGCACTAATAAAACACACTAACAACGTTTTTAAACAATAAACTGTATTTCCTTGAATGTCTGAAACTGGAATTACGTCAAAAGATCTGATAACGACCTGATCTACAAGCAATCAATTTGAAGCAACGTTACCTTTAACCTGTTCCGTCTGCTATAACATGCATGTTGAGAATGACATGTAAATTTCTGTTGAAAAAGCTGAAGACATTTTAATAATCCCTCAGTGCCCATTTCCCTCAGATTACAGATTTACGTGGGCTGTTATTACATTAAAATGTGGTAGACCAAATTAAAATATTAATAGCTTATGAGAACAGGGTAGAACAAAAAAAATGTAGAGGGAAAGAAAATTAAAGTGCAATTTTGCTGATTAAACAATAAAATGGTGATGGGGGAAAAAAAAAAAAAAGTTTACTTCAGGTGCCAAAAGAAATTTGTCAATGTGGCTTAATCCCAGTTTTATTAGGGGAGCTAGTAGCCATATGTCGCCTGCTCTATGAGACATGGAGAATGAAACTTAGCCTTGTGCGATCACAACAAAACTGAAATCTCTTGTAGAAATAAAAGGGAAGAGAACACACTTCCATCTATGCAATATCAGATGCAATTACTATTTTATCTCCCTTTCGATACTCTGGAGGTGGAGGTGAGGTGGGGAGGTGAGGTACCGGCTACCTATCAAATCAGCCCTGAGGACGCCTCATTGTCAGCGCTGCTGCGTTAACAATTTGGACAACAGAGAGAAGCAGCAGCAGCTGAGAAGGAGCACGAGAGATCCAACGGAGGCCTGAAAACAATCAAGTGGAGTCAGAGGTCAGTCTGCACAAGCCTTAGAACAGGCCTTCTTCAATACTCATTGTTGTTCTGATAATGGGATTGCATGGACACACACACACCCCCTCACCCACACCGCAAATAAAGAGATGGAGAGGAAAGAGCAGCACATATGCTATCTCAATTTTTCAGAATTGTTTCCCTGTAGATTTGTTTACAGATTTGTGCAATAGAGGAAATGCAAACCTTGTCTTACATAAAAAAGAATAAGTTACCAATTGCAAATCTAATAACATTTCTAAAACTATACCACAGATCAGAAAAATTACAAAGTTGATTTCAAGCTAATGTTAAATGCACAATATCCTCATCACTATGTCATTTCTTTTTTGTTTTGATTGTTGCTGAAAATGTTAGCAAAGTTAACCAATACTAAGTTCTCCAGAAGGAGATGCATTTGGTGTCACAGATAGCCTACTTCTCTTCTTTAGCCCTGAGTGCATGTTAAAGCCTATCCACAACATCAGCCAATCGTCATCTTACAGCTTCAGATGCTGTAACTGTGAGAGAAATTGGCTACGGATGATATTAGTTTGGTTCCCTCCAGTGGATTGAGGGGCCATCTGAGGACAGAGGTGACCTTCTTTGATCAAATTATCCAGCTGCTTCCTCTTGTATGTTGAAAGTTATGTTTTTTTCCCCTCCAGCAAACCATAGCATAGAAAATTGATAGTCTGACCTGTGAGTCAAAAAAGAAAAAAGGGAAAAAAAAGGTCGCTCAGGCCCCTGCATCCTAAAAGAACCTTATCTTCTCAATAGGTAGAGTCTGTTCTACATACTTCAGGTCTAGTTTTTCGTTCGCAGGAACACCCACTTCCTTATAGGAGTCATTGCCCATTCCCTGGGAGGTTCCTTGGTGTCATTGCAGTGTGCTTGTGCCTGCAGAAGTCCCCCATTAGCTGTGCAGTTTTCACCGCAATAATCTGGAGATGGTTCCGCTAGCACTGGTCCACAAAATCTTGTTTCCCCAGTCTGTACCGAGTTCAGTCCTCATCTGTGAAGAAGCCGACAATGGAATTGTCTTCTGAAAAAAGTAAAAAATAAAATAAAATAAAAAATGGAAGTGGCAATGTGGTGCAGTTGATGATGAAGTTTGCAGTGCACAGGGTAAACAGGATTTGTGCGTGCATCTTACCCTGCAGCCCCTGCCCTCCCCCCATCCTGCTGACTATCTTTTAAGATTCACAGCTCAGGGTCTTCACAGTCTGCAGACTCAGGCTTCCACTCTTGTCAGCTCCAGTTTGTCCTTCAGAAGCCTGAAGGACAAGCTGGTGGCTAAACGAGTACTGTGTAGTCTGTTGGGAAACATTTAACTGAATATTAACACGGGTGTATGCATACATTAATTTGACCCGGTGTATATTATTCTCACAAGAGGGGATTAGAGACTATTCACAATAAATTCAAGAACGCCGTGACTTTAAATTCCGGCCTGAGTTTGCATGTTTTCCCTACGTATAGGTGGGTTCCCTTTGTCTTCTCTGGGTTCCTCCCACAGTTTTAAAAAAAAAACGAAACATGGCTGTTAAGTTCATTTGACTCTAAATTGTCCATATGTGTGCTTGGTTGTCTGTCCATTTAAGTTACTCTGTGATGGACTAATAACCTGTCGAACGACCTACCCATGGCGTTCCCCACCTCTCCCCCAGTGACCACTGGAGCATTCAATCTGCCATCAATGTCTGGTCTTAAATACTTATTTTGATTTTCCTTAGCCATCATTCGCAATGTCAATAAAGTTGGGCTATTGACCGCGTTTATTTGATTTGACTAACTCTAAGATCTGCCTGGTGGTAGATGTTGGTTTTAGCTTCACAGCTTTTGAGCTCTCTTCCACCAACTCTTAAAGATAACACAGTGGCAGTTTCTTCTTCACAGTCCTGGGGTTACAAAAAAAAAAAAAATAATCTATCAAGATGGATGATTGGGAAACACCATATATATATAAATATATATTTATATATATATATATTTATATATATATATATTTTGTGAGCGAAA
>CAEFZX010009419.1:0-19797 GCA_903066825.1 Alfaro cultratus | reverse complement strand
CACCCTGGACAGGTTGCCAGTCTGTCGCAGGGCAACACAGAGACAAACAGGACAAACAACCATGCACACACACACACTCACTCACACCTAGGAAGAATTTTAGAAAGACCAATTAATCTGACAGTCATGTTTTTGGACTGTGGGAGGAAGCCGGAGTACCCAGAGAGAACCCACGCATGCACAGGGAGAACATGCAAACTCCGTGCAGAAAGACCCCAGGCCTGGAATCGAACCCATGACCTTCTTGCTGGAAGGCAACAGTGCTATCAACTGCGCCACTGTGCAGCCCGCTATTTCATCATGCTGTGTATAATTTTAAATCTTAAGAAAAGTGTGTTATATTACTACAATTGTGTATTTCTTGACTATAAAGTGTGGATACTAGTGGCAGTGAATTACTTTCCAATATTTTGTTAAAATTCTCATTGCCAACATATCTTTCAGATGTTTCTATGCCTCCTATGGAAGGCAAACTGCAGGAACTACTTTTCTAGTTTGGTTCCAATTTCATACCCCCTGTGGTCACTGTGCACTGGCTGTTTTTTGCATTTCCTTATTCACCATCTCCTTACCATCTAATCACTGCATCTCATTTTCATCAGTCGTTTTTCTGCTAAAATGCCCATTATATGTCTCAACTCTTTGGGGTACATGACTTCAAGGATCTCAGATCACCCTTTTTTCCTCCCCTTTCTGATGGAGCAAAAGCTTTTTTCTAAACGATATTACAATCCTGCCAAGATGCAAGTGGATGCTGGAGAGCAGGGCATCCATTTTGTGCCACTTGTAAATCACTTAAACGGTCAATGCCTTATCACATATTTTAGTACTATTTTTTTTTTTATCAAAGAGTACGTTAAAAAGTCATACATAATTTTCCATATTGTTTACAATACGTTTGTACCTTGCATTGATCCATGCAGATGTTGGGTGGTTACTGCTTTGCTTCTATCAAGAACCCCCTATGGTTTTCTGCTTTCCTTTAAATAGGTCTTAAAACACGCAATGCCTCAACCAGTCTCTAAAGCTTAATGATGAGTGCATTATCTTTGAGTCCCAAATGACATAAAGTTGAAAAAAATGGGTGAAGGAAGTTTAAACATTTTTCTGCTGGGGGCTGCATTATATATGGAGTATGAGACAGAATAGAGTTTGTGAAAGATAAAAATGGTTTGAGCAGGTGTAACGCTTGGGTTGTATTTAAGGGAGGAGAAGAGGCGGTAGAAAACTCACAACCACACTGGTACTGGGAATTCCACAGTGTTGTCGTTTAATAAACTCTCTTCACCAACCTTACAAAGCCCGGTTGAACGGCTGCTATATTACCAAACATGAAAATGAGCAGAGTCCAAAAAACCTGTAACGTTACTAAAGTTAGGGAGCTAGCATGTCCATGTAGCGACTGTAGCACGTTTCTACCACGCTCTCTACAGAGAAGCAGTGGCGCATGTCGTTAGAGATAGTAGAATATCTTAAAGAGACACTACACAAATACGGCTGTTACACAGGACAGCCACAGAAGACCATTCAGAGAAAAAAAAAAACTAGAAAAAGAACAGAAGACTGGAGCAGAGATGCATTACACTGGTCCATTAATCAGTATCACCCAAAAGGCCTTGGGTTGCCTGTACTTGTGCACACACATACACACCTGTTTGTCTCTCATATTATTAAATGTCCTGTAGGGAGAGTGTCAGACTACAAAGTGCCTAATTGGCTGTTTGGCCTGTGAATCCATCATACTGCCACAGGATGAGAACTATACAAGTTGGTGCATTGAGCCTATTCTACTGTAAAGACACTGTTTGCTAGATGCAATTTAAACTTTACTGTACGACAGCTTGATGTGGGTAAATGCTTCTCTTGTGAACAGCTTTAACCTTTTGCTATTCTAAGGACTCCGAAAATATTTCTAAAAATGATGCCAGTTTCACATTTAAAAACATTTGGGCACAATCAGCAAAAGCAATGTGACTTTTAGCAGCGGTGCAAACAGCTACTGGCAGGTATCAGAACCTCCTTGGATAATTAAAAATACCTGTTTTACAGTATTTACACTAAAGTATATTATAGGATATAATTACTTTGCAAACAAGTAGTAGTTTTTTTTCATGTAATTATTCCTTGAAAATGATTTGTTCATATCAAAATAACAAAAAACAACTTTTATATATATATATATAAAGTTATTTTTACCCAAAGTCATTAAGAGTCATTGTGGAAGATCCAAGGCATCACTGAAGGCTCAGTCCTTAGGAAGGATATAAAAGAGGATGCACTACAGTGTTTTATTATTGGGTTTCAAAATATTTTCTTTCATCTTCTGGAGCCGAAGAGCTCTGCAATGAACTAAACAAACTAATTTTTTTTATAAAAGTGAGTGTTTGTGTCATTTTCTAGACCTCCACTGCTGTGGTGAATGTGGTGGTGACTGATGTAAATGACAACGATCCGGTGTTCAACTCTTCACTGCCAGTGAATCTCACTGTCACCGAGGAGCAGCTCAACGCCTTCGTTGGACAGGTCATGGTAAGGAGATCCTCCACTGAACACTTTCACAAGATAAATCCTGGAAGCTAAAAACGACACAGTTGTTTCTGTAATGAGGGCCCCGTGTGAAAACAAAGGACATCGATGTGTTGATTGGGTTTTCCCGCAAGGCTGTGTTTAAGCTTTTTAATGAGAAATAATTTGTTCTTTTAATAATGACACTTGAACAAAAGCATGATAACTAAGAAAAATTAATCTGTTTCAACAAGTCCCTGATTACACAATTTAAAAGCTTAGCAGGGGGCGAGTCAATGACAGATTACTTTTGTCTGTATCATTTCTCAAATGACAGTCCAGCTTGTTTCACAGTGGAAATGGCACAAATCATTTTCTTGGAGTTTGAACCATCCGTTGGGTTTCGATACATTGCTATTAGGACTGAAAGGCATAATGTTTTACACGCACTCTCATTCTGAGCACATATGTACAAATCTGTGACCATCATTTCAAAGCATTACTCATAGATTTACAAATTATTTCAATCTTTAGTCGAGATGAAAGTAAATAAATGCTGTCAAAACAGAAAATTTACTCAAAATAACTTATGCCAAAAATATTTTGTGCACAATTAGCTTACGAACAATGTCTTACTGCTTAGCAACGTGGGAATTTTGAGCAACTATGGTTAAACACACACAGCTATTTAAAGCTTTATGCATAGATTAGTAATTTCTCCTAATTTGTCTTCCTGATTTGTACAAGAAAAAGCGTTATATTTGTAACTCCTGCAGAAATTAACGTTTGTCTGTTTTTAACCTACATTAAAGCAAGGTTATGCTAATTTGTTGCATTAATTAGCCTGCTAATTCTCCTCAGTGTATCTCCTTCAGCACATCTAAAGGAATGAAATATACAGGTGCACACAAGTTACACAAATAGTTAGTGACTTTAATTAAACCCTCCTGTTACATTCATTTGCTGCGACAACCAAAGATCAATTTTACATAAGTTTGTTTGAGCGTTTGGGTGGCAAGTTTTGCAACTCCGTCTATTCTGGAAATAAACCCTGGTCTTCATCCGCAGGTTTTACACAAAGCTCTGATTGGTCTGCTTTTGACTCTATTGTTGGGGGCTGAAAGGCACACCACACCTTTCAGATTTTGATTTGTAAAGAATTCTGCAATGAATTAATCTGTTTCCTTCCATTGGACAATTATTTGCAACTTTGTGTTTATTCATGACATAAAACTGATGTTGAGGTGACGAAGATGTGGCAACATTTTAAATCTTTTTAAATATCAAGTGAGTATATAAAATAATTGCCATTATTCAAAATCATTGCATAAACTGTTTACAAAACATCACGTTGCAGACCTTAACACTGACTGGCCTATTTTTGATAAGAGGCTCATGGGTGAATCTTACACTTTGATCACCTCTGATCTTTTAAAGACACTTCTTCAGATGTGTGCTCACTTGGATTTACTTCTAGCTTAATTTATAGCCTTTGTACATTGGTGTCAAGGGTTCTTTGATCCATCTGACTCTTTGCTGGTTTCTAAATGTTAATCAGCAGTTCAACACCTGGACTATTCCTGTTTTAAATGTTTGCCCCTTGTACACCCTTGTATAGGATTTTGAACAAGTTGAGCATTACGTTCTAAATTTAAAAGTTAAATCACTTTTCTTTATTTTTGAACACAAGCTTTGTAAATTCAGAAAACGCTTAATATCTTCCAGTCACTGTAAATTTTTACTTTCACTCCACTTTTTGGTCTTGGGCCAAATGCAACATCCAAAAGTCAGGCCTGATCTGAACAGAGGCCACTTGAAATCATTCCAGCTCTGAACTTCCTGCCTTTCAAGGAACCTTGGACGGATTCCAAAGCAAAACAGACGGCGTTATCCCTCAGCGGGTCGAGAAAGGCATGACTCTGGGCATCAGTCCAAATCAAGGCTCGTACCTGGAGGTATTAACCGTATTTCTGAATGAATTTACAGACGTTACTTTACTTTGGAGATCAACATATGGTAAAGCAGGACAGAATTATCTACAAGGCATTGGAAAGTCTGAGTGCCTGAGAAAAAAAATAAAACAAAATAGAGCAATCCAATGGAGATGAAATACACTTGTAGAAGGACCAGGATGATTCGTGAGAATTTTTTGAGTAGCAACATGTGTAAAATGCCTGGGAAAAGGAAAGAAATATTCTACTACTATATGAAGTATCTAACAAATGGAATACTATGAATAAGATGTAACAAGGCAATTTTTTTTATTGAATTCAATATGATTTGTAAACTAAAGTTTTGAATTTGCTTTCATAAATAAAGGTCTACAAACAGAACTGGTTAGGCTTGCAACAGCTGTGCTACCGTGTTCAATGCTTTGGTAAACCCAAAGTTAAGTACTGGATTCCCATCGTATTAGCGAAAGAAAAAATCTCTGCTGGTGGACTAGCAATAAAAGACAGAGCAAAGAAAAAAAAAGGAATGTCTGACAGGAAATAGCATACGGCAGATGTAGACAAGTTCCAGGTAAGTGTGAGGGAGAGACAGCTTTCTCAAGTTCAAAAGAAGAGGAAAGCTTATCTCTGCTGCACAGACAGTTCCTCAGCTCTCATCCTGAGATTTTCAAAAAATAACAAAGTACCTCTTTATGGTCTGAAAACTTGCCTGGCGATAAAAGCACCTTAAACCAAATTTTATTCATTAATCTATCCAAATCCTTATTTTACAGGAGAATAAATTACTTTAATTTCTGTAATTGAATCCTTTTCATATAAAGGAAAAAAACAACAACAGAAAATACCATTAATTTGAATATGCTGATGATTGCACAAGGTCAGTCTATCCTCCACTTTTAAATGTATAGAACGGGAAGGGTTTAGCCTTCTCAAACTAAGCATGGTTACAAAAATTTTAAATGGTGTATCCTAAATCTCCATTTTGTTTTTCTTAAAGAAATGTGTTATATGCCATATTCATATTAATTCTTTAATGAGTTCACATATACTTCAAAAAGCTTCTATGCCCTTCGAACCTGTTTGTTTTTTTAATACATTCCAGTCACAAACTTCATTGTATTTTATTGGGATTTTATGTGCTAGACACACAAAGTAGTATGTAACTATGGTGAGAAAATAAAATCAGAAAATGTGGGGTGCATTTATGTTTAAGACCCTTTACTTTAAAAACATAAACAAAAAAAGCATAGTTAATTACTTTCAGGAGTTACTTAATGGGTAAATAGTCCACATACAATGTTAGGTAACCAAGAACTGTAAAATCTACATAAATCTGCAAAACATTTCCTGTGGTGGCTGCATCATGCTGTGGGGATGCTTTGCTGCAGGAGGGACAGAGAAGCCTGCAAGAGTGTAACTTGATCAATAGAGTTAAAGGTTTGGATTATTAATCCTTTCATAAGGTCTGCTCACTTTCTAAATATCTTTGGGCAGATCTGTTAAAAGCAATAAGCATGAAAAGAAACATTAGTTCCTTATTGCCATTCTGATTATTGTCAAACAACTTTTATTTTAAACTAATTTAAATAAAAAGACAATTCAAAGCTCAATTTTTGCCATCAATAATTGTTTGAATTGATGTAGAGAAACAATCACATGAACTAACTGGATATAAAATCGATTGCTAAGTCTTCCTTGTGTGAGTAGCTAATGTCGAAATGTAAGCCTGTTGAAAAACTTTATTGTTCTATTGGTGGAACACATTTGTGTTTAATGAGATCAGGGGAAACTACGTAATTCAGAGTTGTGTATAGGCCTTGCAGTTTTCCCTGTACATTAAATTAAAGTAACAGATGCTAACAAAATGAAAAAAAAAAGAAAAGAGGTTGAACTTAAAGAAAATGTGCATTAGCATTTGAATGCAGCAGGCATTGTAATTACTGTATAGATAGCAGAAATTTCAGACTTCTAGATTTATTTATTTTTAATCACTGTGCTGAAAAGCAACAGACATAAGGCTGATTAGACATTATTTCCATTATGTTCTAGGCTTTTAACTGTCTGGTGTTATAATTATATAACATGGTGAAGAAGAGATGAAAGATGAAGGGTTTATTTAAAAGAAGCACACATCTTTAGATGCACAGCCAAGAAACTCAAATCACACTGAAGTATTTGACAAGAGGTGAATAATTCAATCTTTGATTAATGTAATTTACTTTAGAAAATATAACGCTATAAAAATCTGGCACTAGAGAAAAGCCCTATGTTGCCTTTTCTGTAGTTTAATATCTGGTGTCATTTTATGTGTCTATTAGGAAAACATGAAAAATATTTTTCCTTTATTTGTAGAGATTTTAATTTAAGTAGAATTAAGCCAACATTCCAAAAAAACGTTTCAATGATAAAACATTGACAGCATGATAGCATGTTTCCATATGTGCCTTTAAAGCTATATAGAAATTCATGTGAAATCCTAAAACCAGTCAATGTTACATAAATTATAGATTGACTTGTTTTCTGTGTGATGCAGGCAAACAGGAGTCACATTAATGATCAAAAATGAAATGGTTCAATGAACAGGCAAGAGTTGATCACAGGAGATGGGGTTTTCAGTGGGGATGTTACAATCAGGATGTTTTATTCCTTGTATCCTTTCTGAGTCATGTTGGAATAAGCAATTGGAGATTGGTTCATTCATACATTTATTAATTCATTTATTCATTCATTTTGTAAATTAATTCAGAGATTATACTGAAAATGTTGTATGGCAAATCCAAAGAACAAGTAATGACCTATTAAAAGCCAGACAATAATGTTTAAATAAACTTTTTTTCATTATTTTGTTAAATTGGCAGATCTCACAAATTGTGTCTTGGTGCTGTTTTTTTATTTATTTATTTATTTTCATTTTCAGTTTGGATCTGGGGACTTAGAAATGTTGATGACTTAAAGATATGGGAGCTCAAAAAATCTAATTCAAAAAATGAATGTCACATAAATGCATGAGTAACAATTAAATGCAATGAAATAGTGAAATAGTATTCTTTAATATGTACTTTCCCGTCCTACTCATCTCATACAGTATTGACCCTCTGGGTGTTGCGCCACTTATCTTCCTTGATAATGACAGATATTTGATCTCCACTTGAGTTTTTGAGGAATGGGATTTTATTTCTAAATACTTGACACATAAAGATGCAGTGTTCAGAAAAATCCCATTTTGCTTCTGAAAACTGGACAAAACATACAGAAAAAAGTTATCCTGCTTCATAAACTCATTCATAAAGTCCTCTAAAAGAAAATCAAAATTAAGCTGGAAGAAAGCACTTCAGAGAAAACATAGACTCAAAATATATCAAAAACACCATTGTAAACGTCTACAAAATATGCATTCTAAATCAGCCTTCAAATTTTGTTTGTTTATTACATGGATATGTGTAAAAATATAATATAATATAGTGGCTGTCGCTCAAAAAAGAGTCGTCCTTTAATCAGACACTTCCAAATTCATCCTCAGCCTCTCATATTTGGACTCCAAAACTCTTTGTGTTGCCTGTTTTTAATGCAAATCTGCATGTGATACTTTATACCAAGTAAAAACTGAAAGCAGCTTCTAAATCAGCCTCCAGCTTCTCTCCTGATTTACTTTGTGCCTCTATGACTGTCCGCATGTCAATTATCTCCCTTTTCCAAACAACCCATGATAATCACACAAAAGCTGGATGCCCCATTAAATTTCTAACACAGTTTCCCCCCCGGATGGCAATGAGTCACTGAATACAAATCAAATGGAGAGGACTCCTCACTTAGAGCACTGCCAAGACGGTGTCTAATTTCCACTAATTCAAATAATTACTTGGTGAGATGGATTAAAAGTTTAATGAATGAAAATTGAGGAAATGTACAAAATGGGTCACCGCAAAAGCAAGTTGCTGCATTAAAGCAGAGTAAGTGGATTGTAAATATGAATGGATATAATGGTGAGGTTGCTTTTTTCATGAACTTCAAACCATCAGGTAGATTTTCTTTGGCGGTTTTTGTGTTTGGTCCCAAATCTGAATAAACATTTTCTACTGCAAACACCAGGAGTAAATGACTTTGTTTTCAATTTAAATAAGAACAATTATGCAGTAGTTTCATTATCATTTTGCTTTTTATTCCCGCTTTAAAAAAAAAAAAAAAAAGTATTTAAAGCATATCTGCCTATGCTTACGTACAGTGGACCCCGGGTATTTGTGGGAGTTTGGGACAGCAGGCACACAGAAATAGTTCAAATCTGGGAATATTTGGGAGCTCTTACAAAGCCAATCAGCAGCAAGGCCAATAAACGGCAACTCTGGATTGGCTGCTGTGCAAACAGCAGCCAATAGCGAGTCAAGTAGCATTCAGCTTAGGTATCTCATCTTCTTCGTATTATTCTAAATATGTGCTACAAAAATAAATCTCTGGGTAGGTTGGCTTTCCAGATATATAAATAATGATGCAGTGACTTAGCTGATAATATTTCAACTACTTTTCTTACCTGCATGTTTATCTTTTTATTAGTTTCTTTTTTATTAAAAGTGTGCCCTTCCTGTTTGCCCCTGCTCCTTTGCCACAGGGTCCCCTATGAATCAGATGCAATGCAGAGCTTGCTTTAATTATTTTTTGATGATTAAATGTGGCTGTCTCCATTACATTTTTTCTTGTTTGTCTTCAATTTCACAACCCTGCTCCACCAACTTCAAATAGAGCTTGTCCTTATTTTCGTCATCAGTGGACACTATGTGCTTGTTAATTTCATTTTGCTTTCAAGGTATTATGAACAATATTGGCCAGCATTTTCTACTGACAATAGAATTACCAACCCTTAAAACCACATCTGAAGCAGCAAAGAGCCTTTTGAATTAGTGTCAGACTGCAAGGATCAAGGGCTACAACTTGAATAGATTCTCACAAAGATGCACATTTATGCTTTTAGTATAGTGTAGTACATAGCGTTCGCAAGTAAAGCAATTATTTTTTAACTCTTTATGCTTTTGGTGTGAGCAACAACTGATTCAGCCCCGCACACAAGACTGCGTTAATGTGCCTTTTGCTCTGGCCTCATCCATTTTAATGCTGTCAGAGTGCTGATTGCACAGGACGAACATTCAGAGAGGTGGAGGGGAACACCAGCTAGCAATTTGTCACTTTCTTTCCACCTTATTTTACTAGTTGAAAAAGACTATGTGGAGAGGAAATCAGAGTGTGACTGCAGAACAGTTACAGAAGACAGCCAGATTTAAAAAAGTATAACAAAACGGAGAGGAGGACATTGTACTACGTTTTTTATCACGTTAAAACTGAAAGTACTGCCTCATTAACTTTGTGGAAGTTTAGTTTTTGCTGTAAAATACCTCCAGAATCTCTGGGGGGGGAAGTACAAGGATGGAAGGATAGAGAGCAAACATACCAATGTGCTGTCTGATTGAAGCTTGCAATTTGTGTTTGCAGGAAATTACATTAAAAAGATGCTACACAGATTGCACAGTATTGGTAATAAACGTATGCAGTGTGCAACCTGTATAAGTCCCAGATATATTTGGTCTCATCGCTGGCTGCAGATGTCTGATGCTATGTCGAATAAAACCTTCAAAATGTTTTATTCATTTAAAAGGGTGAGTGCCAATGCAGCTGTCATTATAAAGAAAGTTGGTAAAAAATATAGACTATCAATGAGTCAAATATAGTAGTTTGCTTTATTGTTGGACAATATGACATTTGCTGGTCATTATGTGTGTTAGTTTACAGGTGGTCTGAATTGGAGTTTGTAAAGTTAAAACTGTAACACAATTAGTCATAAGAATAATTAGAGTAATCTAAAGGAACAGAAAATAAAAAAATATGACAGCTTTTGCTGGTTGCATGACCTTGCCCTACTCCCCTGCAGGCTAGATCAGTTGAGCTTTGTGTTCTGCATGAGTAAACAGAAGCAGAAAGGTTGGGAGTATGCACTGTGCATAATTATTAGGTAAGAGTATTCTGACCATATCGTCATTTTTAGGAATATTAGTTTATTGGAAAGTTTTAAATTGTTTCTTTATTATTCTCTCTTAAACAAATGAAAGTAAAAAAAAAAGTGAGATGGGAAAATGTGTTTTTTTTTGTTAATATTTCTGCTCAATAAAAATTTCTCTCTTATCGTACCCATACAGACATTCTCCTAAGAAAGTCAAAACATCACTTTTACTATCTTAGGTTAGGCTTTTATTAACATTTTGGATTAAGAGAGCACTGTATTTAGTGATTAATAAAAATAATCCTCAAAAATAAGACTTCCCGAGTCATTGTGCACACAGCGTAATGACTCCACTCCTGTAGACACACCACAACCCATGTCGGATCTCCACCAACTGCATTCTGCACCATTTCTTTTTCTGTGGTTGAATGATTTTAACCAACTTGAATCTCCAATTAAATGACACTTTAATCACATATTTGTTTGTCTTTAAGAAGTTTCTGGGCTAAATTTAGCTGGATACTTGACCACCCTTTCTGGCAGAAGCGGTGCAGTCCATTTAAATTATCAGGCTTCCTGGCACACACAGCTTTTAAACATCATCTATGAGTTTTCAATAGAGTCAAGGTCAGAGCCACTCCACCAGCTTCCTCTTGGCCTACTTTTCTAGTAAAACTCTAGTTTGACCTGTGTTTGGTATCATTAGATTGTCGGAACACCAAGTTTTAACCATCTGATTGAAACTGTCACTGTCAGATGAATGGGAAATGGGTGGGATCTTTCTTATCATAAACTTGCAGATAAACGTGAAAGTTTTTGGCCACAGTTAAGCAAGTGAAACATTAACACAGACAGAGTAGTTCTCTACCAAGACTTGGTCCTCCTTTAACTTGACTGAAATTTGCCTGCTTAGATAAACCAAATGTGTCCTTGTGAAAAGTTTTTCACTAAGAAGGAACAAAGATTGAGCTATTTGGCCATAATTGCTTGAAAAGTGTTAAAGCTGGGAAAGGTGAGGCTTCTAAAACCTTGCAAGTCCAATGACCCAACAGTCAGGTACGGCAGTGGTCACATCATGGTGAGAATGGCTTTTGCCACTATTGCAACACCTAGTGCATCAGATAATAAAGGAAGAAGTATGTCTCCAAATAATTTTATTTCATTCCATAAAGAGTGTCTTTACAAAATCACCTTAACTTTGTCGTCTCTTAATCCCCTGTTGATTCATGTCTATGTACAATAAGAATTGAATGGTGCTGCCAAGTGACATCCCACTGTGATTAAGCATGAAAAATATGATACTTTAAGAATCGTAAAGAATCATAAAAATAAAACCTCTCATTTATTATTATTATTATACATAGTTACAGAATTTCATTAAGGGAGCAGCTGGAACTTGTTTTGATCGATCATGCTTTGGGCTTGTATTGCGGCCAGTGTTACAGAAAGAGTGGTAAATTAAAGAATCTTAGAGTAATGACTTAATTTAATTAAATTCCTGGAAATTATTTTCCATTTGCTTTTTTTTTATTTCAGTTACAATCTGTTTAATTTTCACTTTGTAGAAGTAACTTAAAAAACATCACGTTATTGTATTAACCCTCTCAGGCTCAAATTAAGTTCTAGTTGCAGGAAAAATCTGATATTTGGAGAAAATGATCATATGGGGTAGTAATATACAATTCAGACTTTTTTTCAAAATAGTCAAAATTATCAAAAAAATCATCAAGCAAATCTGCAAATCTGCAACAACTGCCTGGAGAGGGTTAAAGGTTTCATTTTATGTCCTGATCAAGTTAAAGGCTGAGTGCTTCAAAACTGCTGATTCACTTGTGTTTTTAGCTGCTTTTTTGTTGTTGTTTTTTTCTGGCTGTGCCTTGCACTAGGCAACAGATCCGGATCTGGGAGCAAACGGTCAGGTCCATTACAGGCTTATCAACCACCAGACGCTGTTCTCCATCAATGCCTCTGGAGTCATCAGGACTGCAGTGCCACTGGACAGAGAGGTCAGAGAAAGTCACAGATTTAGTGAACTTTAATGACTATTGGATTCAAAACAACTGAAAGATGTCACCACTTATTTTTTTTTAGCTGCAGTCTTAATTTCTTTTCATGACTCTGTAACCTCGAAGGTGAAAGGTCACTATTTCCTGGTTGTTGAAGCGTCGGATGGTGCAGTGGACCCTCGGCGATCCAGGCTCACCCTCTCTGTCACTGTTTTGGATGTGGACGACAACAGCCCGACATTCTCCCAACAGTCGTACAATGTCAATCTACCTGAGAACAGCCCAGAGGACACTGTCATTTTACAGTTGAAGGTGAGTCTCTGGCTTGGCTGGAAAAATAAATTATGTATAAGTCCATCTGAATAAATTAGAATATGACTGAAATCTTTATATATTTCAGTATTTCAATTCAAAAGCGAAAGCTTTCATATAACGTATATATACTAAATATAAATATAAAATTGTACTTCATGTGTTTGTTACCTTTGAATATAATGACGGACAGCTTAGGAAAATATAAACTTAAACTGATTTAAAAATGTTAATCTTACATAAAATCAGTAAAAGGTTTTTAATACAGAAATGTCAGCCTCTAAAAGTTTGTCCATTTATTGTCCAAATTACTGCATCAGTGCTTCGTGGCCGGGAGGCAATCAGTTTTTGGCACTGCTCAGTAAGCGCCGGTTGTTTTACTACCGGCTTTGAGCGCAACTGGATTCTTGGAACAGGTTTTTTCTTCTCTTCCTCTTGGAAATATTCCTTGGATTCTTTATGGGGTTTAGGCCAGGTAAATTACTGACCTGTGTAGTTTGTCTAGAGTAGTTCACAATTTTGGAAGATGAATGACCCTCTTGACTACTACAACAGTAAAGAGTCCTCATAAAAAGTATTCACCCTCTCTATGTTTTACCTTTTGAATTATCAATCAATTAAATAAATTTTTATCAATTTGTTTGTGGAAACAACTTTAGATTTTGACATTCAAGTCAAACACATAAAGTGGTTTTTTTTGTTGTTTTTTTTTGAGGAGGGGGATTCTTTTGGCATAAATGCCAGAAGTTTTTGATCATAATTTGTTTATAAAAGCAATAAAATGGCAGATTATACAGGCAGGTGGGGGGAAATAACTTCTATGAAGGCTGTATTATTGTGAAAAACAACTTCTAAAAATTATTGGCCCCTGACAGATTTAAAAATCAGTTTTTCAACTAATCAGAAGGTAACATTAATGAATTATTCTTTCTGTAAATTATTCTTTCTGTGATGCTTTGATATGGAATAGCATAAACATATATTTGATGTAGCTATAGTTTTTTTTAGAATCAAGACGTTATCCTAAAAATGTTGAAAAGATTTGTTGGAAATTTTGTGACCCGTTTAATTTTTAGTACTATTTTTACTTTGACTAAAAGCTGCTCTAAATAATCCAACAAACTTTTTCAGCTTCATGATATTCAAAGTAAATTGACTGAAGATTAATGCCTTCATAAATCTAGTACATAGGACTCAAAATAATGTTGCTTCAAATCAGTCTCTTAAATTTTCCATGAAATCACCAAATGCTTACATTTCATATTCCAGGCAGCACTGGAGAAGTCGTAAAAGTCAAAGTTTCTGTGAGAGTTGTTGAAGGATTGGAAATTGAAAAGGGCAGGGTTCCCTAAAGCAGCACAATTTAAATACCTGCAAGAAAGGAGAGAAATTCGACATGGACCCCAGTGGCACACAAGAACATTAAAAGTTACTGCCACAGGCACTTTGAACACACCACTAAAATACAGAGCTTAATGAAAGCACTGTTTTAAAAATTAACCTGCCAAAATAAATAAATAAATAAAAAAAATACCATCACATAGCAGTGATTCAACCTTCTTTATTTTCTTTTTCTGAAGGCAAGAGACGCTGACCTCATCTCCAACCTCACATATCGAATCAGAGCTGAAGGCCTGGATCCTGAGATAACACGGCTTTTCCGCATTGACCCCGTGACGGGGGAGCTGTCAGTTCTTAAGGTTCTGGACTTTGAAGCTCTGGCTGCCTCTGAACCCATGTACACTTTCACCGTAGAGGCTGTCGATGTGAAGGGAACAATGCCTCCTGGGCTTGCCTCAGTTACTGTCAGAATACTGGTGAGTGCGGGGGTGTGTTTCTCATATTTTTTATTTTTTTCTTTGTCCAAGCAAAGCCCAAAAAGCAAGTAAGCTTGAAAGACAGGAAAATGTAAAGAAAACAAGAACATACAAAACCTTGCCTTAGACCCCTGGAACTATTAGACATTTTGTCATATTGCAACCAAAAACTTCTAGATATTTCAGCAGCATTTTGCTTTTTTATTGTATTTTAATATTTTTTTAATGGCAGTTCAGTGTGTCTGTGTCAACAGGATAAATTATAAGCTGTGCAATCCAGAAATCTTAAATGGACAAAAAAAAAGAAAGGCCTTGTTGGATGACAGTCATAAGAAGTTCAGTTTGCAGTTTTAGAGATATGTGGTGGGGATAGCAAACGTGTTTGAAGGTGCTCAGATCAAACTAAAGATTAACTTTTTATTCTAGATGAGAAACTCCTTTTGGCAAAAAGTAAACACTAGAGGTTCCTCGAACACACTGTCCTCATGATGAAATATGCTAAGGAGATGCTTTGATGGGAAGATTAATGGATCTTAGCATAGGGCAATCCTGAAGAGGGTGCAAACCTCTATCTATCTGACTGGTGGGGTTTACCTTCCAGAAGGATAACAAGCTGAAACTTGTAGACAGAGCAACAACACTGGCTAGATCAAAGTCCAGACCTAAATTCAGCCGGGAATCTGTAGTCAGGCTTGAAAATATCTTAAAATAGATTCCTATCTGACAGCTATTTTGCTAAGATGAATTGGCCATCTTTTCTGTTTCTGGATGTGCAAAGCGTTCAGAGACGTAAATCATAACGCATCTGTAACTGCAACAAAAGATGATCCTACCATGTATTTAGGGGGGCTGAATACAATTGGATGTCACTATTTTTTTATTTTAGGTAAAGGTTTTAAAAACAAGGTAACTTTCCGTCTTCTTCGCAGTTATACACTATTTTGTCTTTATCATATAAAATCTCTATTTAATATATTAAAGTTTACCCCTGTAATGTGACAAGTGAAGAATTTCAAAGTATATCAATACTTTAGCAAGACAGTTGGGTTTAATCAGCAAATGGTAGTTCTGAGAAAACTCTTTATTCATAGATTATAGATTAAGTATTCTAAAAATGGTTATTTCATTTTATCAAACATATTTTCTGGGCATTTTACATAAAATTATCAGGGACAATTTCATTACAAATTCAGTGTCATTTTCTGTTTCCAATAAGTGCCTATTTAAACTTGTTCTGAAAATATTTTAACTGGCAAATTAATAAAAACAACTGATCTCAGAACACCAGCAGATTGCATTTTATCTGGACTTCACTGCTTCCCCACATCCTGAAGAAAGCACGGGTTAAAGTAGACAGTGTATCTGTTTTGCTAATTAAAACTGGATGCTGGTTCCACAAGAGAGGAGTTTGATAACTGGAAGCTCTGCTTCCTCTTCTGTTTTTAAATACTCTTGAAACCAAAAGTAACCCAGGCAGCTGAGAACAAAGTACATTATTCGGAAAATATAATACTGTGTTGTTTTTTTTACATAAAGCTGAGATTGGTTGACTTTAAATAAGCTAAAATGTGTATATTTTGTGTAAGTTCTCACTGCTACATTTCAGTATTTAGGCTTTTCAGTTAATATAAGGGACACCCTGATGATACAGAACTGTTTTGGGAGGGATTTCATTGGCAAATTAAACAACATATTTTGATTACATTAAAACATTACTCTCACTGGTGCTGAAAACCCCCAAAATTTCAAATGATTTCACATTAAATGAATAATGTAAAAAGCATGTCAATAAACATAATCAATACAAAAATAACATATTTGTTTGAGGAAATGATTAATGTCGTGTGCGGCCATTGGTCCAGTCTTCCCCGCGTTGACAACCTCCTCCCAGTGGTCTGTTTCATTATGCCTCAGTCTAAAGTTGGCAGACATCTGTGTTTGCACCTTATAAGATGCAAACTGCAGAAGCTCTAGAAGTGCTGGTAGCCAAATAGGCCAAACCACTTCTAATATGAAGGGGAATCACTTCAGAGATCTAAAAGTAGATCATTCCCAAAGGTCCACAAGGATATTCAGACAAGTTAGAGTTACACTTGACATAAAATTCATAAAAACATCAATATTATAAAGTCAAATTAAAATCGTAGCTACAAAGCAGGATCACTCACAGAAACTCATTAACAGACAGATCTTCATCCGTGCCTGTGGAATATAGATTCTTCAAATCAAGTATCTGGAATGCCTCTGTCTTTCTCCTGATAACATCAATATTTCTGCCTCTTGGACTGGACTTAATGGCCTTGCATGGTCTTATCTTTATTCCATATAGAGTAAGTCCAGTCAAAGAGCATCTGAGAATCTTTTTTTTTTTCTCAAATCCCCTGGCTGTGTGCTTTTCGCCCTGCGTACAATCCAAGAGGGGTTCAACACACCACCACCTTCATGAGGTGTCCCCAAGAGAACTGATCCCACGTGTGTTTTGATGTTTTTGGGAGTTTTTTGTGGCGTCAGCAAATGATCAAAAATGGCCATTGTTTCCCTGTCGTCCGACTGTGACTGACTTTTTACCATGAGACAAATGGTGCAAAGCTGCTGCATCCTGAAATGAGATAGATTAAACTGTGGGTCAGAAGTGCCACCAGTATATTTGCTGCTAATGTGACTCAGACTACTGAGTGCTGATTTGAATTTGTTAAAAGGGTCTGACTGGCAATGCCTCACATTTTCTGTCAAAAGAAGCACGTCCCCTCAGAGGAAACAAGTGTCATGCATTAATATCAATCCGCTCCAGCTTCAAGCTGTCCCTCTTTGTTTCCTTCCTTTGGATGTTGCAAGGCAGCAGAGGTAGTACTCTGTATTTCTGATTGTATCTTGTATTCTGTCAATCAAGACGCCTACATTTTGTTATACAGTTTGTGATGTCAGACCTGTTTGGAAGGTCACTGTTTAAGACTGCACAGTTATAGAGAAATAAGTAATCTTTTGCCAAGAATCATTGCATATTTTTATTGCTGCCATTTTGGTTTGGACAATAAAAATGATTAAAACCACCTTTAAAGCCCAGATGATTAGATAATTTAAAATATTGCAGATATATTCAACCCCCTTGAATGTTTTATGCACCAGAAATGGCCAAAAAATTCTATTTATTATCCTGGGATTTTTATGTGACGGATCAATGCAAAGGAGGACAAAGTTTTATAGTTGAAGTAAAATAAAACATTTTTGAAGTGTTTTGCAAATCAATCTGAAAAATGATATTGACCCCTACTCCAAACCCCCGGGTCAATACCTTTCAGGAACATTAAAATGACAGATGCAAGTCTTTTGGAATATGTAGAACAAGGTTTTTCACATTACATATAAAGTGTCTGTGAATGAAAGAATGAGTGGACGAATAAATGAAAATCACAAGACATGACAAGCATAACTGTGTTGTTATAAGTCTTGTGTGGGGAATGACAAATTCCAGTCCTTTGAATTTAAAAACATAGCATGATGTGCCACAACCTTGTTTTATAGAGAGGATGTTTTTTTTTTTATTCAGGGTGAAGTAGAGAGTTGTTAATTGATAAGATCTGACCAGAACATCTTCGTCCTCGTAATTGGTGATAATTGTAAGACTATTTTTCAACATTGTGTGACGCTGCCTTGATTTGTTCAAGTCAATGAACAGTTCACTACAGAGAACTTTCGGAACATGTTGGACATTTGGTAACTCAGTTAACAAAACCTTATTAAAGTTCAGGTTCACATCGTTCCCCTGTAAAGTTTCATTCACAGTTTTCTCACAGGTCTGTTTTGCTTTTCTTGAATCTCTTTCCAGGATATGAATGACTTTGCTCCCTCATTCAGACAACCTGTCTACAGAGGCATGGTTGCTCCTAATGCTGTCAAGGGAACCATTGTAACCACGGTGATGGCCAACGACTCTGACCCTGCGGTGAGTATTTGTAGCTGCTCATATTTAATCAAACTATTTTCCTTCTCTTGCTCTTAAAATTGTGCATTGGAATGGAATGATACGGGATAATGATGCTCAGCTTCAGTCCATGAAAGTGTGTTTTGAATCTGTATCTTTTTCCCTTTTGGAGCCTTGCTCTTTTTTCCTCTCTGCTCACCAGCGTTTCTGTTAACCAAGTTTGTTTTTTAATCCAAAGCATTCATTGTAAAACTTATTTGGCTTGTAAAATAAAGAACCAGCTTACTCTAGAGTGTTCAATTAGAGTAATTTTAAATTTGGTGAAGATCGGACAAGCTGAAACATGAGTTTCAGCGCATCCTTTGAAATTAGCTTTTCTGATTTACACAGTAATTTGTTAAAATACAGATCCGTGTTATGCAAGGAATTGTGAAAAAAAAACAAAAAAACCCAACTAATTTTCATAGAATCCTGAAAGCAGCCGCTGGGTGAGTTTTTAAAATCACCTATTGAATAAATGTTTATGAAAAAAGGCCAGACTCAAACACAAAGTTTCCTTACTTTGCATTTCTAAGTCTGAACTTATTTTTTATTTTCACATCTGCAAGCAAAATCTTCTCCAGCAATGTTTCGCCATGTGCCTCTTTAAAAGCTTCACTTCCTTTGAATTATGTGCTTGCTGTCCTCTTTCATCAGCTGAATTGATTCAGAGTGCAGGTAGAGGCATCAAAGTAAATTCTCTTGAGCCAAAAAACATCATTATACTCTCCAGGTTTTACGGTTTAAAAGTACTCCCTCAGGCCCAAACGAATATATTTACTATATATTTATATGTTTTTACTACATATATATATATATATATATATATATATATCTCGCCCATGTTGTTGTTCCAGTAGCCCATTTAGCGTCAAGGTGCTCTGGTTCCCCAGCACCTGACGCAGACCTTGTTTGGCCGGGCGACGTCTGAGCCGGCATGTTTCCTTGTTTCTGTGTCTGTCATGTTATGAGGTAGGCAGTAGCTCGAAGGATCTTGCCTAAGGACCCAGACTGGATAGCCCAATTTTTGCCGGTTTCGGCCTGGATTCGAACCCAGGCCGACCGGGTGAAAGACTGCTGACTTTGAGCTATCCCGTCGACTACTACTAAATGGTAAGGGCGAACCAACCAGACATTGTCGTAGTGGACAAACAACAGAGGAAAAGCCATTGTGGTGGATGTAGCAATACCAAGTGACTGCAACATCAGGAAAAAGGAACATGAGAAACTAGAGAAATACCAGGGCCTAAGGGAGGAACTG
>CAEFZX010009417.1:0-18367 GCA_903066825.1 Alfaro cultratus | reverse complement strand
TACAAATGCATTAGATTATTATCACCCAACCAGTTGAATTGTTATGGCCTTGCACAATTTAAAATTTTAGGATTTAGCTGAACTTAGAAGTCCATTGACAATGTTCAAAGCTTATAATAAGCTCTTCACTTGTTTAAAAAAAAAAAAGAAAAATAAAGGTCAGGATAAATATTAAAAACAACGTTTGGTTTGATAAACTAAACCAACGTTCTTTTATGAGTTTGTCTAAAGACTTTGCAATAACTCCTTAGAATTGGCTTTTTTGAAAAATATGCAGGAAAAATGCTACTGTTTTGATTTTTGATAATGCTGTGGATACCAAAAGAACTTAGCTACCAAATATTTTTTTTCTGAAATGTTTAAAAATGACCAACGTAAAATAAATACCTTTATTTTCTGAAATATGCAGGTTTGAAGTTCATTAACATTTCGGATTACTCCAAGAAATAAGACTGGCTTAATAATACTGTGTCCAAACACATTAAAGTCAGTCAATTTTAAATTCTCACATGCCATTAAGGCTATATTTATAGTCGTTTAACAGATTTGACATGTGAAATGTTAACATGACATACATGACCGTTTTCTCCAGTATGTTTCTCACAGATGTTGCTCTTATTTTAGTTTGACAAAAGCATGTCTAAGCACATATTAGTTGTATCGTGTAGCCACAAAACCTTTATAAGCATTAATTCAAGTTCAAACCCTACTGTACACTTCTGTTGAGCAAACAAATCAAGTGACCTTCAGTCGACCGCTGCAACATGGCAACAGACAGAAATTGTGTCTGAAAATGATTTCTACACGCAGCAAATGTTTATGTAAACATTCAGAAACAGACTTACTGTGCGGGAAGACGTCTCACAGCTCTGACAATGTGCGCCGCCATGTTTTTCTGTGACGCATGAGACAAGTGTGCAGCGATTGGCCTCAAAAGCTACTCCCACGTGCTGCTTTAGTCATGTGATTGGATAGAGTAGTGAGAGGGGCGGGGCTTAGGCTCCTACAAGCACATGGTGAGGTAAACAGGGAAGATGCACAGAACCTGCTGGCAGCAAGAGATTGCTTAATGCAGACTTTTGTTCTGTAATAAATAAAGTAAATCCGTATATTTAAAAGTTAGAGTGAAATTCATATCTTTTATTATTATTATTATTATTATTATTATTATTATTATTATTATTATTATTATTATTATTATTATTATTAGTTGCTGGTTGCCTTCTTTTTTTACTACCATGTCCCAGAGAGAAACCTGAAAAATATTTTTGGAAAAATGCTCAGAGAGAAAGAGAGATTCGTGGACAAGGCACTTCACCCCAGGAGTTGTCTCTCACAGCAGTGGTGAATTACTACCACCACCATCAGCCAGGTTCTGGTGTTGCGGACAAATGACACGCAGGATTTCCCGTGAGGAGGTCTGCAGGGAATTGGCTTCAAATGTCAGAGTTCAAGGGCAGTTTTGTAGCCTGATTTCAGAAATGTGTGCTGATGCTCGCTTGTCTTACTGTACACCTTGAAAACTAGGAACAAAATGTTTTAGTTACTTTTTCCCCCCATTGCCTATCAATAAAAAGCAATTTTATTTATATACAGAGCCGATAATTTAACAAGATGTGGTACAAATATGTTTTTTCAGTCATTGTTTAAGGTAAATTGCTGTCCCAAATTACTTAAAGAATATGAACTGTTGTGCAAAACAAGAGTTTTTGCAGATATTAATCAATTATCTCTTTAGATAACTTGCAAACAATACACATGAGAAAAAATATAATATTACCATGATTTAACTAGATTTTTTATTTCATTATGATTATTGGGTGTACAGAAATTATAGAACAAATTCATTTTGCATGCATTTTCAGACATTCTGCTTGTTGTCTACGGTCATTTGAAGAGTGTGTTCGCCTAATATTAATGATGGGTAGTGCTCCTTTAGTATGCAAAGTATGACTCTATATAAGACTGGAAATATATTCGAAATGCCAAATTTGTTTCTTATTCTAAGCAAGACAAAAGTGTAGAGACCCTCTTTCAGCCGGCTGCTCAGCTAGTGCATAGCAACATTTCGGCTTTCTTTCACATTTTTTTGGAAGGAGCTTAATTATATCAAGGGATATTTTTTAATGTTTTGAAATCTTGGTATGCCTTGATACCAGAAAACATGCCAAAACAAGATGATTTCAAATAAATATGAAAAAAAAAAGACATTGAGCTAAAAAAAAAAAAAGATCCATTACCAGTTTTCCAATTTTTTTTTTTCCATGATGTAAATCTAAAAATAATTTAGAATGTTTTGACATCTAAATAAAGCAAGGAAGGCTTCAAATCAATTCTTGCGTGGGATGAAAACAAAAAATGCGTCAAAGCAGGAAAATTCCATCTATGGGTTACTTGGAAACTATTTCATTCCCTCCCCCTTCTGTTCATTGAACACAATTGTTGTCCACTAATCCAGTTTTGATAGCATTTGGCACACTTTCTTTGGATCACAGCAAGATGCTCAACTTCCATTCTGGTCTCCCCTAGGAACCTCTGAGCCCGGGAAAGGCAGCCGACACCAGGTCGCGCCAGAGCAGGGGGGGAGGAGGGGAGGAAGGTTCTCTGTGTCCTCATAAAGCACAGAAAATTATTTTTTGATCCGAGTCAACCCCAGACACATGCACGCACACACGGACCTGCTCGCAGGCTCATCAGACTGGCAGTTAATTTGAGATATATGCTGAATGCACGTTTATTCTTGTCAGTCTGCTCTGTTGTTTAACGTCACTATCACCTAATGACCCCCCAAAAGACAACAGAATATAAAATATTATGTCAAAAGGGTAAGCTTTTTTTTTTTTTTGCCCCTTGTCCCCCTCTGTACCCCCCCACCCCATCCAAATATACAATGCATCACTAGGCCTTGATGCCTCAGAAGTCTGGGTTCATTAAAATCTTGAACGAGTGCCAAAGCTGTAGTCAGAGATAAAAAGAATATGAAAGGATAACAAAATTTATGGATGGCAAGACACCACCTCACCCTGGCATTTATAATAAACAAATGGTTTCTGTTTCCAATTTAAATTTCTCATTATACTGTGACTTTTGGAAAATGTGTTTTGATTTACCAACATTTTATCTGAAAAAACTGTATAATTGATTAGATTTACATGGCTCTGATTTTGATGCTGATCGCCTGCCTCCCCCTAACCCCTCCGCAGCAGCCCCCAACCCACCGCCCCAACCCCTAACCCCTACCCCCCTCCAAAAAAAAAAAAAAAGATCTGAACAGCTCCTGAGGCACATTAACATCATATAAAACAAACCTACATATCAAACGGGCTTTTTTTCTGATAAAATAATTGGTTTAAAACCGGCACAGAAGCCAATTCAGCCCTTTGAACGGAACCTCTGTGAGGGCACCACAAAAAAAAAAAAAAAAAAAAGAAAAATAGTGAGATAGACTTCACAGCCCAAGTGAGATGGACATCAATGCAGTGTGCCAGCAATGGCTGTATTAACCCATGGCTAAATCCCATCAGACAAATGTCAGTGTATCCGTTATGAAACCATGACATTTAGATCCAAGGTCTCCATTGTGGTTTTAGAGGGAGCCGATGTTTGTCCATTCTTTGCCTCCATCAAACCCGCGTATAGCCTCACAGTCAACTGTACTCTGAACATGAAAAGATTAGAGATCATAGGGCTAGATTTATTGCATCATACACTTTTTATAGTTTGGTGACATTGCAAAACACAATTGTAGGCAAAATGTAATTATATTTTATTCTTATTATTTTTTAAAATATTTAATCTGATCTGCAATTCTGCAATGCCTTGGACAAGGCATTGTGAAAATGTGAAAAATTGAAACTTTTCACAATTTGTCACACTACTTGAAACTTCAATCTTTATGTTTCAGATTGACAAGCACAAAGCACCACAAAGTGGAATCCTTGTAACACTCAACTATGGTTCAATCCAAACCATTCGATCAAGCTCAGGCTATATGTTTAGGAATTTTGTTCAGAAAGGTGAACTTCCACTCCAGTCTCCAGTCTTTTGGAGCCTCAGATTTTCATCCAACAGTTTTCTGTTTTTAGTCATCCACCTTCCCTTCACCTTTGACCAACTTCCATGCCCCTCGTAAAGAAATGCTTCCCCACAGAATAACTCTGCCACCTCCATGCTTTGTGGTGAGAACAGGTTGTTTAAGATGGAGCTTTTCAAAGGTTAAGATATGCGGCTTTATGCTTCTCTACTGTTTTTCTTGGTCTTTGTGTTGCTCTTTGTTCACTAATGTTCACTAAGAAACCAGAGGCCTTCAGAGACCAGCTGTATGTATAATGAGAAATGAGAAAGTAAATAATATTTACTATTCAGTGACCTCTAGAGACAGTCGGCTTCCATTTTTATGCATGGTTGTTAGAATAAGGGGTGTGAATACAAATGCATACCACACTTCAGATCATTAATTATTAAAAATAAACTATTAGACATGTTTTGACTGTCTCCCACATAAACAAGGGCAAATGCAAAAAAATAAAATAAATTATTAAAAGAGAAGCAATTCCTTTTTAATGGCATTGTAGGAATCCAGTGGAAAATATGATAGTGATTAGCAGAAATCAAATTTATTTGCATATATATATATATATGCAATAATTTATTTTCCTGTAATGCTATAAGAATTGTTAGCATAGTGTTTTATTTTGAGCATTTTAAATCTATAACAATGAAAGCAGCAAAAAAGGGGCAAAAATGTCACACCTACTTTTGCACCAACTCAGTGGCAGCCATACTTCCAAGACATGCCAACTTGTGGCAAACTCCTCCTAATTCACCCCAGACAACCTTTCCAAACATCACCATCGTCACGGCAACACATGAGCATGAACCCGGTCTGACACATCACGACCACTCAGGTGTCACGAGCTGTGAGGAGCAAAAACCACATTCAAGAATTGGACAGCGTGTCATAAAGATCTCATGTTAAGAAGGCAGCACCTATGAGCCACTTGGTTGAGAATCACGTGACGTTTAATTATTGCCTCCTTACATTAGTTTAAACCCACCTCCCTCTATGGCTTCCCCTCTCAGGCATCGGTTGGGGTGAGACTGTAGGGTTGAGGCAGTGGGAAGCATAGAATGATGTAGTTGGCAAAGAGGAATAATATATTTATATTTTAAAAAAAACCTCTTCATTACTTTGCTTTTTCATCCTCATTTTCTGTCTCTCTCCACTAACGGCGGCCTAAATCAGGAATTACAAATGATATCATGACAATTTTCCATGCTCTTCAGACCAGTGATGTTTTACCGACTCATTTGCTATGATACCTTGTTACGGATCCAGCTGTGAATCAGGGACGATTCACGGGGCTAGAAGCCCACCCCCTGCTGAGCCTGGCCAATGACCTGGAAGGCAATAGGGGATGCCAGTGCCTGCAGCATGTGCTGCACTGACAAAGCAGCAGGGCACCGTCAAAAACCCTCTCGTACAAACTTTGCAGATCACTCCGTTTTTAACAGATGAGTAAGCAATGGTGCTAACTTTTTTTTTTTTTTCCTTTTCCTCTGCCCTCACACGAGATCCATGGATTTTCCCTTCGCGAGTGTGCTACTGTGGCTGATGCACAGCAAAACCCTTGCCCACGAGGCGAATAGTGTAGCAGTGCATCGGGCGTAGAAGGGTGCAGATAGCATGTGGCAGGGTCACTGAGCGGGTTAAGCAACAATTCAGTCGAGTGCCCATAAAAGAAGCAGAGTGCTGTTGGAAAAGACCAGCACACCAGCTAAAGAGGCCCAGCGATCCAGATTCAACTCTGGCCTTTGAACTGGAATTTACAGTTATCAATTTTTTTTTCTTCTAAAATGCAATAACTTATTTTCCTCGCCAGATTTCTTCTGTAATGCTTTTTTTTTTTTTTTTTAACTGTACTGTGTGAGACAAAGCATCATCCTAATCCATTCATTAATTTTTGTATTCATCAACAGGATTTCAATGGAGTTAAGGCTGTTTGGGTTTCCAGTTCAAAGCCCTCACGCAATCCCAGGCCCTGATGACTTCTGCATTACTAAAATGATGCTGCCAGGACTGATGGAGCTGAGAGTGTCAGTAGGCATTAGCCTTCACGGCCCAAAGCTGGTGGACGAGATCAGACTGCGCCCCTTGACCCAGTCCACCGCCAAGTTACTGACACAACAATCAAAACAGGCAGAGAGGAAAAGGGCAGTGCAGCAAAGGACTTTTTTTTTTTTTTTTTTTAAAGTTTACCCAACAAAGATAAGAAAAATATGACAACATGAAACATTAATGTGGAATAAGCCAAGAAAAAGAAGAGGAGAAAACATGTATTGAGACATCTTTGCATGCTAGTCAAATCACAGGAAATGCTTTAAAGTTTTTTCTTTTTTTCTCCCCCTGCTTGGTTCACTCTGTTTCTTCGTCTCTCACTTCATTTAACTAAATTAATGAGCAGAGAGAGCCAGAACTCTGAAAATTAACTTCCTGGCCATTTTATTGGTGATTGATTTTTCATATTTCATTGTGCTCGTGTAATTTGGCAATAAATGAATGCCTTTCCTGGTGGCCTGTAAAAAGGGGATGTTTTTTAAAAAAATTTAAGCAAAGCAATTTAGGAAGCAAAACAAATAAGGAAGACAAACGTCACAACAGTTGTGCGATCTGTAGGTTCAGGGATGCGAGCTTGTCTAGGAATGTCCTCATGGCGCTCAGTCCACTGACACTGAGCACAGTGGGATAGTGGCCTTGCAACATAGCACTGCTGCAGTGAGAAACACCTACATCAGAGGGGACCTAAAGCTGTGTACACATGGTTCACCTCAGGACAAACGTGCTTATAGTACAACGTCAGTGATGGGCTCCCTCTGTGCTCTCTGCCTGTGATAGTGTGCTGGATGCTGGTCTATAGCATGCTGAGCGGTAAATCACACAGCCATGAAGGATAGAGTGTCATTGTCATGAAACTTGTTTGTAAGGTGATGCTTTTATGCAAAAGTGTGTGGTTGGTAGAAAGTGTATGCTTAATTCAATCTAACTAAATGTTAATTTCAGGGAGCGATAGTGAATGTTTGGTTGGACATGATGAGTTTATGGACCAAGTTATGAAAGTTTATATATACATACCAGGGTTTCCCCCAGTGTATTACAAGCCTGGCAGCCCGCCATGCTTGACTAAACAACTTGCTTATGTTGCTTATATTTTCCATTAGCCACTTGAATTTTAGCATGACGGCCATTTTTCAGGATATATATATATTTTTTTTTATGTGTTTAGTTGTACTAGGTACATAATATTATGTACAGATTACAATGATAATTGCAATCATAATTTAATTCTCCGGACCATGAAGAAGCCCAAACTTGTTATATCTGGTTTGTTTGTTATAAGAAAAAAACAAGTTTTATCAAAAATAAAAGCAACTGTGTGATCTTTCTGTTACTCTTTATTTAGAATAACAGATTCCAGATGGTATAACAAACTTAACAAAAAAGTGCAATTTAACATGAAAACCGTGTAGAAAAGGGAAAAAAGAAGAACAATCCATGAAAGTCCTAGAGCTAGAGAACTTAATCAGAAATCGTATCCATTACAGGAAGAAATAAATTCTTAGATGAATACTTTGTAATAAATATAAAGCTTTTGTGTTGTTGAGCTTGTATAAAAGAGAAGAAAAAGGGGCTAAGAAATGCCTAATCCAGTAATGTTTTAACCAGTTTTACAATGAGACTGCAAATTATGTTTTGTTTAGGGTTTAATTCCCAGTCTTGGGGAATCTGCTGCATGTCATTCCTCCCAATTTCCTGTTCAACCACTGTTAAATAATGGCCACTACAGCCTAAAAAACTTAAAATAAAATAAAATAAAAAATACATTTCACCTCACAAGTGGAGGCGCTTGCAAACTGACCAAAAGTCAGAAAATGCTTACCACCACATTGTGGTCATTTCCTCATGTTAAAAAACAACTTTCTTCCTCTCTCTCTCATTTTCTCCCTTTCTTACATAATTAATAGGTTACTTAATATACATACACAGACACACATACTGTACATGCACACATTTACACGTCCCCTCCACGGGCTGCCACCTTCTCGTGGTGGGGGGATTTGAGTGTCCCAGTGATCCTAGGAGTTATACTGTCAGGGCTTCATGCCTCTGGTTGGGCCACCCAATGCAGACAGGTCCAAGGTGAGGAACCAGACCAAGTGCAGCCCAAAGATCCCTTATGATGAATACAACCATTGGAAACCGGGGTTGTTCTCACCTGTACATGGGGTCCCACTCTGGAGCCAGGCCTGGGAGTGGGGCAAGTTGGCGAGCACCAGGTGGCCGGGCTTTAACTCATGGAGCCCAACCAGGCTCAACCTGAAGAGAGCCTATGGTCTCACCACCTGTGGGTGTGAGATTGAGAGGTTCCGGCTAGAAATAGTTGGACTCACTTCAGTGGATGAAGCCAGTCTCCTTGAAAGGGGTTGGATGTTCTTCCACTCTGGAGTTGCCTCTTGTGAGAGGCGCTGTGCAGGACTGGGCATATTTGTAGCCTCCCATCTGGTTCGCCCCAACGTACAGGCACCAAGAGGATAGCCTCTCCCTCTACCTATGGGTTTGGGTCGGGTTCTGACTATTTGTGCTTACGCGCCAAACCACAGTTCAGAATACCCACAGTTTTGAAGTCCTTGGAGGGGGTACTGGAGAGTGCCCCTCCTGGCGACTGTCTTATTATGCTCTAATGGAACCCTGGGCTCCCTTAGAAATAGGGTGAGAAGCCCAGAAATCTTGGAGTCATTGATGTATATACATATATACAGGGTTTACCCCACTGTATTATAAACTCCATGGCCCCACCTACATCAAGGTAGGAGTCAAGATTAAACCCCACCTCGTTGGCTCTGCTTGTGCCGCTCTATGTGAACTGCAGGTATATCATGTAGTTGCGCTTGAAGAGGTGTGCATTGAGCGAGCGGTGAGAATGATTTATCTTTGTGAACACAGAATTATGTGCGGCATTTACATCTCAACAAGTTGCCCAGCATGGCTCTGTGTCTGCGCTGTAAAGTTTTGTATGTGTTTTTAACATCTTTTAATACAAAAACACGGTGGCGGCGACCACCAACCACCAGGCTTAGCAAGTTTTCTGGGGGAAACCCTGCATACATTTCGTACTTTACAAGAACTCAATGCAGAGTTCCTGGGTTGTGCTGATCAATCCCCTTCGTGTTAACAATTGCATAAAATAATTGTCAGACACCACATATGATTTTGTTTTTGCATTCTCATAATCTAATCCCGCCGAACAATCTGTACTATGCCATTGGAAAGACAAATGTCACAAATGTCTCTGTTGTTGTAGATTAGTTCTGGCTCCAAACATTTTTTGCATTTCACCTGGCAAAATAACACTTAAAGAGGTTGCACTGTGTTACCTTGCTGTAAAAAAGTTCTTTGGTTGAAATCTTGAGTGGCTACAATCATTTATATCAAATGGATGGATGGATATATCTTTTGTTGTTTTTGGGGTTGCCAATTCTCACTCTTATAGAGTGAGACTCAAACCACTCTCCCATTAAAGAGCTACTCCAAATAAGGAAAGTACCTCACCTCAATGTTTTTTGTTCCCCACACTTCTATTTGTCCTGTCTCTAATGCACTCCTCATGTGCAAATGCCTTGAAAACTTCCCCGTTTTCAAATCGCTGTTGATGTGTTCTACATTTCCTCACGCTCAAAAGTTGACTACGCCTTGTTACTAATGAAACGGGTGACTATTTTCCACGTCTGCATGCTTTCACCAGTCATGAGTAAGGCACCTTATATGGATTATAATATTCCAGGATGACGATATCCACATGTGATGCATCACAGTCATTAGTTAATAGTGTCCAGAAGACGGCTTGTACCTCAAGCCTGTGTTAGAGAGCAAATAATGGCATGCAACTTTACAGTGTCATTAGTCTCTTAAAGTAAACCACAAAGCATTGACTATCCAGGTTGTTCAGCTCCAACTCCAAAAGTTGGAGCTCTGCGACTTCAAACATACTTCCAGCTACAAACTAAATTTTACTACAGTAGCAGTCCAGGTTTCACTGTGGTTCAACCATGAACCCAACTTGTGATCAGCAGGTTTCATTAATCAATGTCTTACTTCTGCTAGTAATACTAAAATCCCTTTAAAATAAGAAGGCATTTCAAGTCAAAGCAGCATCAGTTGTAAGCAAATTTGTCACAGGCTTATCAAGGCCTAATTACCAAAATGAGCTGGCGGATAACCTCACTCCCCCCTCGTCCCCTTCCCTCGGTCCCTCTTCCTTCTCCCCCACAGCAGTGGTCAGCCTGTAAAACCAGGATGTGTTGTCACCTTTATGATATAAATACTAACACACCCTGGGTATAAGAAAGCTGTCAACAGAACATTTGTTTTCCATTTTTCACCACCCAAGGCACTTTAATTTGCAAAAGAAGAAAGAGAAGCAGACAAGGCGTTAAGAATGTGCTACAACACTAACTATTTTGCCCTTTGGTGAGCTCGGATGATTAAACAGATGGGGCTCGAATTCATTCTGTTTTATCGAGTGCAACACTTTTGTTTGGCTTTCCATTCAACCGGTTCTCACCTCAACACATCACTTGTGATTCCCGCATCGAGGCTGGAGGCACAAAACACACGAGTGTGTAATTTTTAACGAGAATCTGAAAGCGTGGGGAGCATTTATACTCAGCTATCCACGACATCTGTGAAAGCATCTTTAAGCATCCCTTTTTAATTCATGCTCTGAACTTTGACTGGGCCATTCACTTGAATACACCTTGATATAAACCATTTTATTGTGTCATGATAGAAGGTGAACCTCTGGAGTTTCTAACAGGTTTGCTGTTTGTTCCGATTTTCCCATCAACTCTTACCAGCCTTCTCACAGCATGACACTACCACCACCATGTTGTGCAATGAAAATGGTGGGTTCATGATGATGTGCGGTGCTGGTTTCCCACCACACCTGCCATTTTGCATATAGGCCACACAATGGCAGTTCTCACATGAATCATGCCCTGTTCAAGCCTCTTCTTTTGCCACCTGTCACTTAAATAAACAGAACAATTTAAAAAATTGCAGCTCGGTTCCACACAAAGCACAAAGCTACAAAACTGCTTGCTGCTGTTTTGTAGCAGCAAGCAGGAGATGCTGACACATTCATACAAGCAATCGAAAAAGTTGTGGAAACAACTTACAGATAAGTTATACGTTTTTATCTGATGCCGAGGTGCCTATTTTTTCATGACACCCTGTGCAACTTTAAAAAAAAATAGGTCATTTCAAAAACCACCTTATGAGGTCACATACTGTGATCAGATTACACACTGATGGAGGTTTTTCTCTAGGTAGGTGACTTTTTGAGCCAGTTGCACTGGATTTTATTAAAGGGTATGGAAGTAAAGTGGGCTTAACACAAATCCAATCAAGAAATTCCAGACTTTTATATATATAAAAAAAAATACAAGCGAGCAAAACACAGACCTTTCACTTGTGTTGACGTATCACTTGAAATGTACTTTTATTTGCATGGTTTTTTTTGTTTTTGTTTTTTGTTTTTTGTTTGAAACAGACACACATTTGTGTTTCATTTTTTATGCCCACACAAACCACAAACGATTTTGCCGATTATAATTCACGAGTGCATGTCAAGCGAACTGAAAGACAAGGACTCTGCCAGAGCTGCAAGATTTGACCCACGCATGCAAGTAAGCCGTAATGACCCAACTGCCCCCGCCGTACCCCAGCCACTCCTCCCCACCATAAATAGATCAAAGCACATCTGTTTTGGTGTCCAGCAGCCACACATCTATAATTGCAAACTGGCCTTAATGGCTCAGAGCAACCCATCAGACACTAAGCAGTTTGGACACAGGGGATACTAAAGCATATGAGCATGGTGGAACCAACAGTAATTGTTGGACAGGGAATTCTCTGGAGCCACAGCAGCGACCTGTCTGGTCTCCACTGGACTGAAATAGATATCACAACTTCAGCCTGGGGATGCTGGCCCGTAGGCGCTGAAGCTGGCCACGCAGCTGGGATTGAGGATGTTCAGCGTCAGGAAGAGGGGTCAAAGCTTAAAAGTCAGGAATGAGTTTCAGATTCAGGAAAACTAAAAGAAAAGTAAAAGCATGTGGAATCTTTTTAAACCGAATTGGTTTGCCAATGTTTCCGACTCCTAAGCACTTACAAGTTTCTGTTTTGGACAAAAGCGAAGAGCCGTAACGGTTAATGATGTCAAATTAGCTGTAGGAGTATCTGAGCTGGTGTTGGTTGAACGGAGTGAAGCAGCGACTGACTGACGAGAGAAACCTCAAGTTGGCCACTTGTCACAGTGTGACACTGATTCGGCCTAATGAGCGTAGTGCTGTCACCGCACATCTGCCTCTCATTCACTTGTAGAATCTGGCAGACTCAAGGAAAAAGAAAAAAAAAAAAAAACCTGCTGGAGTCGCTGCTCGATGCTGGAAGTTGAGACGCTGCCCACCTCCATGCTTGCCAGATTGGAAAGAAACTCAACAAATTGTAGTCTAACAAGAGACTCAAACTCAGAGGCAACGGCCCCAAATGTTTGAGCTGAACCTTTTGTCTTACAAACATAGGATAGACGTGGCAAATAAGGCAGGCTGAGGAAAGTTAAATGATACAGCGCAAATGCACAATCCTGCAATTACTACAGACGTCGGTTAGTCACCTATTCATTTAACCCAGGTGTGCAGCAGCAGGGAAACACCTAAAAGATGCAGGGCAGTGGGCCCTGAGGACCAGGGTTGGGGACCACTGCTCTACATGAGTAGAAGAAAAATAAAGCAACAAAGAATTGCGTAGCAGTGGAACAGTAAGTTGAAGAACAGACTTCACTTTAGGATGTTTCAATTGTCGTTAATAAGAGGCAGTTTTAAACAAATGGGTTTTTAGGCTTGGTTTAAAGGAACTCAGTGTTTGAGCAGTTTTGCAGTTTTCTGGAAGTTTGTTCCAGATGGTGCACAGCAGACCTAAACCAGAAGACCTGAGAGGTCTGGAAGGTTGATGCAATGGTGCTAAGTGATTCATTGATTCATAAACTAACAAATGTATTTCAAAATCGATTCTCTAAGCCACTGGGGGAAGAAATCATTTTGACTAAAGATGAAGACATTACTTCTTTAATTCTTGAAATGTACTTTAGGCGATAGAATGCCGACGTTGTAATTGTCTTTATGTGTCCCTGATGGTTTGAGTCTGAGTCCATCACGATACCTAGATTTCGGGTTTGATCACTCGTTTCTACAGCTGTGATAGATAAAGCAGCCTGTTGACTTTAAATTGTTCGTCTTTTGTTTCAATGATATTAAGTTCGGTTTTGTTTCTGTTCAGCTGAAGAAAGTTATGGTACATTCACACGTTGACTTGTTCTAAGCAGCTGTTCAATGCTTGAATGGGTTCGTAGTCACCTGGTGATATCCCGTGTCATCTGCGTAGGGGAAAACACCTGATAATAGGGATGAGTTTACCACAAATCAAACGCAAGGAAAAATAAAATTCAAGATTGAATGAAAATGAAATCCATGGACTTCTAGCAGGAACACAAAGACATTTCAATGGCTTTTGGTTCTTTGGTGGCATCCTAGATGAGTCAGCAATGTGCTCTTGGAGTAAATTGGGTTGGTTTGTTCAATGATATTTTCACGCAGGGGAGTTTTTGATTATTTTCTTTTTTCCTGTACTTGATGATCTGTAACACTTAGGTGCAATAAAAAGGTAATAACAGTATAAATCTCTTAATACATTTTCAAAACACTGTAAAACAGCACTTTATTTAGCAACCTTCTTATTACTCTTGAGTACCTGTTTCGCCACCATACAAAGCGAACACTGATGATCAGTCAAAATAATGTCCAAAATTAATTTTCCTTTTGTGGAAAAAACAAAAAAACAAAAACAATGCCACAATGTTTTTAAACACGCAGGCGAGACTGTAAGCTCTGTTAAGGTTCTGACGATCAGGTCATTTTGTCTGCTGCAGAACACAGCAGTTCTCCCATCGCCCCCGACTCCAAAGGCGTCTTTGCAGACCGAGGAGCAGCTATGAAAAATTCCTCCTGGGCATCCTCCCGGAAACTAACACAAAGGTTTACTAAACATCATTGTGACGGTGGCACCAATTATTGTTAATATACATCAAATGAGCCCCGGCCCAGCGCACTAAACAGACTGATCAAACCGATGATGGCAACTGTCAGTCTGCTCCCCAGTGAAGAGAGCTGTTGAAATAATTAGTCCTTGCCCGGCGAATAAAGCAATAATTCAACAGCAGACATGACATCCGAAATATGCGCACTGCCTCAGATGGCTAAAAAAAAAAAAAAACACTGCCGAAGCACGTTGTGGTCCAAAACCTCATGATTTTTTTTTTCCCTCGGAAACTGAGAACATGGCCACTGCTGGGTTTTCTTTGGTGAAATGGATGTTGGTGCAATACCAATAAAGAGGAACAAATACCAGCAGGAGGAACAGATACTTCACTACGGCTTATGTGAATGAGTTTATATTTTTAAAGATATTGTTTCTTTTTGGGATATGTAGAAAATATGAATGGCAATGTGTTTTGTTGCGTTTGTTTTGTTTTTTAAATACACATTTAGATTTTACAAATCAAAGTCAGCTTTGCAGAAAAGCACAAACAGAAACCCAGGCCGAGCTGAGATTAAGTTCAAAATATATAAAAGCTGTTAAAAATATTCGTCAAACGAAAGGCAGAAGTATAACTAAATGAAAACTTAAGGCTTTAAGCTTTGTGTCCATGCAAATCCTGAAGATGGTGCTGCTAGGCTGCCTTTCTGATCCTTTTGAGGATGCGAATAGTAAAGAAAAAACAATTTGGCAGAAAAATAACCATGAAGTATTTTTTAATTTTTATTTTTATTTTTTTTCCAGAATGCATTCTCTCTGCTGAAAATGATTACACAATAATAGCATTATTGTCATGGACAATGAGGTTACATAATACATATGACAATAAGGAAATGCTATTTTTATTATTAAGAAAGCTAGTATTGTATTTTAATTTGTAATTTATTGAAGACATTACTTTGGTGACTGATATGTATACAGCAACCTAGTAAAGACCTGTAAAAGGCCTTAAAATAAATTCAAATTTTATCCCAGTCACACTGAAAAAACAACAAAAACAAAAACTCAACTTGGATATATAAGCACATTCATTCAGTGAACACAAAATCCCAAGTCGGGAATTATTATTTTTTTTTTTTTTCTTGTTATTTTTTACTAAATCACAGGACCCACATCGATTGACACCCTTAGCAAGTCCCATAAAATAATTGCTTTCTAAATAACACTTTACTGCTTTGTCCTGGTGTGTCTAGAAGGTTTTAAATAGTTATGCATGGCTTTCTGTTTTCCTTGGTATGCATATGATCTTACAAAAAAGAGAGAGCACACCATTTAAAAAGGCTGATGTGTGTTGATTTCTCAAGAAATATACAAAAGACAACATTCAACTTGACCATATCTACTGAAAGAGCAACAATTAAAAAAAAAGCTTAGAACAACTGCAACTGTGATAATGAAGGCTGGCCAAGGATTGAACTTTAGCCACAAAGCCCTGTAAGGAGGAAGTTACGAAACACACACACACACACACACACACACACACACACACACACACACACACACACACACACACACACACACACACACAAAAAGTCTAAAGCTCAGGTTAAGAAACGGTTATCATTTTATGGTATAGCAAAATAACTTTATTCTCATATCTTTTCCAGAAAGGTCAATAAACATGATGGACTGATTAATCTTTAATGCTACCTACTGATACGCAAAAAATCTTGTAGAATGTAGAAAAGTTTTAGTCCACTTTTAGTCAACTTTGCATGTTTAAAAATGGCACTTTGCGTGTACTGTTATGTTGAAGCAAGCAGACTTTTATAAGACTCTTACTTCTGTGTTGTTTCTCCAATAGCTTCTATTGAGGAGCAGAAGTGAAACAGAAAAAATAAGAAGCCGGATCCTCAAATTTCAGAAGCTCCGTGAGGGAGTCTTGTCCTAAAATGCAAAAGCTCTATCCTAAATTCCAAAACTACTTTTTAGTTTTCAAACATGAACGCTAATTCGAGTTGAAAACCTGATGAGCTCATGTACCAAGAAGTTAGAAAATGTGATTTTCTGTGCATGTTGATGGGTGTGAAGCTGTGGGCAGTTGAGAGCTCTCCAGCCACAGAAAGCTGCTGTGTTTTTAGCCACCAGCCCTGGTGTCAACACCATGACATGCTAGATCAAGATTAGCTCAGGATGGACTAGGAAGCATTGTGGACATTTTTTGAAAAAAAAAAAAGTCTGCAGCAACAGGCTGTAGAAATAAAGTTACTATAAAGCACAACCTTCCTCTTTTTTTTTTTTTTTTATCTCGACCCAAGATGAAGCTAAGGCTCAGGAAGGGGCTCGGAAAGTGTTTGGTGGAAAACAGCAAACAGCTCATCAGTGATTAGGGTGACGAACACGAAGCAAAGTGCGAACGTGAAGTATTCACGCGAGTGCGGTGAAACAGCAGACGGGGTCTGAGCAAGGCAGGCGGCGGCGGCTGATGTGTAGGGGTGGTGGGGTGGGGTGGTGATGATGAGACCAGACATGAGCCACATGAGGTCCCCTGACAATGCAGGAGTCCCCTGCGGTACGTCCAACAGTCTGCATACACACACTCGGACACGTCACACTGAAACACACACAAGCACGCAACTCATTTACTAAACAGACAAATGCACAAAACCAGGAGTGGGAGCTGATGAATAAAAATGAACCGAAGTATTCGAGCAGTTTGATCAAATGTCGTTTGGTCTTCAGCAGTCGTTGAATTCCTTTCTGATTTATAATGATTGGTCCCCCTCTAGTGGCTATTTCTATCATTACAATCATTCTGATGTCTGTCTCGGACAGATTTTTAAAACCCAAAATTCAGGTTCTGAGAAAATTTGGTAAACTAAATCTATTAAAAATCAGAAAACAAGTATCTCGGTGTGTACACTATATGTACTGAGTAGTTTATACAGGGCAGTTTTTGCATTATTTATGACAACAATACAACATGGCATGGAGCTCAAGTTGCTTTACCAGCACTCTTCACCTCATCTGCATTGTTGTACTCTAGTAGTGTGGGCAGGTGCAAGGTTCTGTTGGAAAATAAAATCAGAATTTCCATAAGGATTTGTAGAAGATAGAAGCATGAAGTGCTCCAAAATAGCCCCACGACCCCGGATGAAGTTGGCCCTCAGGAACCAAACTTTTCTGCAGCCTTTCTGTTACAAACCGAAATCATAGACAGAAACCACTGAGCCACAGTTTAGTCTTTTTTTCCCCCTCTGCATAGGTAATATGTTTCTCACATTTTCTTTGGCTGAGGACTGGTTTAATACAAGTGACGGCACAGTTGCAAATCATGTCCTTGACACATCAGTGTGGGATAATTCTTGAATAACTGTCTCCCAAACTCCTGAATAGGTTTTGCCTCGCACTTTTTTCCTTGTGTTAAATGTTCTCTTGTCTTATATTCTAAGAACAGCCATTTTCTTTTGCAATGACATATTGTGGAGAGTATGCAGTTTTAACATTGCAATAGTAGTTCTTTATTTGATTTTTTTGATGTCTTGAAGTCCTTGAAGTCCTAATCATCAAATCTAACAGAAATACACCCTTGTAAAATCATAGACATTTCATATTTTGAATGGAATTACATTCAAAATGTACTAAAATAACATTTTTGATTAAATTCTAATTTTACTGACCTACACATGTACTGGGAATCTATTCATTTCCTTAAGTACTGATTTTATTTTCCAGTTGCCTTGGCTAACAGGAGCAGCCAAGTTAGTGTGATAAACTGACCCCAAAGTTGGAGTGTACGTGTGGTGATAGGAGGGGTGGGGATGGGGTTGCGTGGATTTCTTACAGAATTCATTTTGGCAGCAAAAAAACACTCCAGATCTGGTTAGGCACCGGTTTGTGGAACCACGCTGGCTTTTCCACACATGTTGTGGACACCAGAAGTCATTCCCAGTTTGGCTCACCAACACACCACTGGTCTCCCTTCCAACATGAGGGTGCCTTTAAAGCGATATGCCTTCCGGGGTTGTCCTTCTATGGGCTTGAACTGCACCATTCACTATTGTATGACTCTCTTCAAATCAGTTTGTTCTACTCTACCCTTCTCTTCCCCCTCCACTTTTTTTTTTTTTTTTTTTTTTTTTTTTTTTTTAGGCCACCCCCGAAATAAAAAGAATAAAAACTTAAAAATTATGAGAAGTGACAACAATCATTGTTCAA
>CAEFZX010009413.1:0-43212 GCA_903066825.1 Alfaro cultratus | reverse complement strand
ATGTAAACATGCGAGCCAAGCAACAACAGTATTAATCTTGGTAATACACAACACACTATATATTCAAGCCTAGAGCTAAATGAGAGATGCGTTATGGGGAACCCACCTGAATGCAAATGCAGCGGCATGACTAAATACACTTGTAAGTGTGAGATTAAAATTAGCAGCACCTTAAGCTACTTTTTATCAGGAGTGGTCAGGAAATAAAACACATCAAAGATATTCAATGAGTGGATCAATGAGGACTGCAGATTCTCCCTTTACAGATTTTACAAGATTTAGCTCTTTTGGTCACACTACTGTTTCAAATCAAAGGAAACCTGACTAAATCCATTGCTGTTTCAATATTATTATTTCATTCATTACAGGGAAGTGGCTATAAAAAAACTATGTCGTATTGTTCTTTGACGTAAGGTTGATCTAGATATCTTTTTCCCTAAATAAATAAAATAATTTGAAAACTGCTTTTCTGTTTTTACTCTGCTCTTTGTCTGATATTAAATTTTGTTAGACGATCTAAAACTTATGAATGTTGCAAAAAAAACAAAAACAGTGTTTCTAATATTTTTTTACAGCAAAGTGTGTAGATGTTTTGTCAACATGGCCTTTGCATTTCAATATCTTAGAGTATAACTTTGGTTTAGGTTTTGGCTCAAAGGAAATGGAATGGAAGACAAACTCAGAATGAAAATGAGGAGTAATGATCGGGGTGAGGCGAGGTCTTGTTGGAGACGTAGACAAAGCATTAATCAGCAGTAGGTGGGATAATTACAGGAGGGGGAGCATTTGAGGAGGCTGACGCTGCAGCTCATCAGAACATAAATGGCCATCAGATCCCACTGTTCAAACACAAAGGAGCTTTTAGCATGCATCTGATGAACGGACTGCAGGAAAGACAAATTAACTTGTCCAGAGACTATAAAGCATTTAACAAGTGGCAAAGAAAGCCTGGAGACTGAAGACAAGCCAACGGTCAAGATCTTTTAGGTGAAATTGTCTCATCAAGCACACAATTAAATTAATTCCACCTACTAACAGGAGACGATGCAAAAAAACCCACGTCTGCCTCTGAAATTTTAAATCACGAAGCAATTCTGCTAAAAAGAATTATTCACATCTTATTTTCACAGATGTGTTTTCAATGCTAATGGCTGACAGAAACTTGATTTTCATTGCTTGAGTAGTAAATAATATGACGGTTATTTGGGTGATTTCAAACTTGATAAAACTAAAATTGTGATGGTAAAATAGTTAATCATATATTTCTAAAACTGCAGATGGAATGTTGCAGTAATATGGACATATTTGTGACTCAAAGAAGAAAAATCTTTTGCTAGGAAGCTGGCAACAGACATGGGTCACTGGTGTTTAAGGGGAACAAAATACTCAAAATTATCATCATCCAGCAGCCAAAAAAGAGATAAGGTGAGGAACTCCATGATCTAACAGGCTATGCTGGATTAGAACCACAATCCAGGTTTGGACATCAGCTCAAGATGCTTCTCTTTGGAAATTTGCATCCCATTGGGAGTAAAATGTTGCAAATGTTTCTGGAAGTTACAACAGATTTCACTTCTGGTTATGAAATCTCTCCTGGAGCCTCTCTAAAGCTGCAGAAAAAAACAGAAAACTCAAATGGTATGCAAACTCAAACATCCAAAGATCATAACAATCATCCACAACAGAAGAGTTAGGGTAGTTTTCTTTATTCTATTCATTGTCTATTGTATGAAATGCGCTTAAATAACTTTAAATAAATACTCTACCAGAAGGAGGTCACTGACTATGATAATTTTATGTTGACTACTGCTGGTAGCGGTCAGCAGAAGTGACTTCCTGCTACAGTTTTTTTGGCTTGATTAAAGAAAAACAGATCAAAGCCATAATGAATGAGAATGTAATGTTATACAAAGTTTCCAGAAACTTAAACTACTGAGTTGAATTCAATATGGATATTTAAATATATGGAAATATAATCAACATAGGAGTTGGTTTTATTGAGTCACACAAAACCACAGTAAACCAAATTTTAAAAACATCTGTGGCATATCTTTAAAAAAATTGGTAAAAAAAACAAAAAACAAAACAAATCTATGGCAGCTCTACAGATATCTATAAGATGAAAAACAAATGTGTTCTTCAACTGTTTGCAAGATTATGCAAGATTTTTTTATATAATTTCCAATACATGCTTTATTATAAGTGCAGATGGTGGATAGTTTCATACTGAATATGTCATGATGTGTTTGTTGGTTGACCCAAATGTGGCAGACTGAGATGACGAGTAGTCTAGATTTAATTTTAAAAAAATTATGAACCAAAAAAACTTACAAAATTCACAGAGAACCAAGGGAGCCAGAGCAGAACAAAAATCATAAATCCACGGAAAAATGATGGCAGGGTGCTGATGAGAATGTAATTGGAGGAACCAGCAATGAGTAACTGAGAATGAGTTGAGTTATTGGAGTGGTTGATTATTAAAAAAGGAAAAGATGGTTGATCAGAAAATGGTTTGCAGTTCAGAGAGGAGAGAGCAGAAGGCAGGATGAGAAAAGAGAGAGAGAGAGAGAGAGAGGGTAAATGTCACAAGGGTGAAGGAGAGTACACAAGGGACTAGAAAATAAATATAACACTAAAGATTTAGTGTAAGAAACTAAAATAACAAGGAATAACTAGAGACAAGAGATAAACATAATAAACTAGAAACACTAAGAATAGAATAGAATAGAATAGAATAGAATAGAATAGAATAGAATAGAATAGAAAGAAACTGAACTAAACAAAAGCAAGATTGATCTAATCAAAGAAAGGGACTAAGGAACTAATAGAATAAAACTAGAATCAATAAATGAAACAACTCAACTCAGGATCCTAACAAAATAACAACAAAACTATGAATTAATATGAAAAACTATGACATTAAATTGGGATGTTTTGAAACTGAAAGGCAGCATCTGTTTTATCTTGTCATTAAAGAGTGAAAATATCCATCTTTCAAACATAAAACTTCCTGATTGGCAAATTAAAAAAAGTTTTTGTTTTATAATCTACCTAGCCAACCTAGATCCAGTGCCTGATGTGTCATCTTTGTTTTTTACTGAGCCTTTTTATATAAATGGGTTGACTGTGTTTGTATTGTTTTTATGGTGGAATCTTTATTGGCCATTTTATTGCAACACAGCCTGGAAGCCTTGATTTCCACTCGGTATCATAAAAACTGATGGTGTGAATTGCGACCAATAAACCTCTTTAAACTGTGAAGTTTTCAAGTTAACATATATTACCGTCCTCAGGACTTTAACTCATTTGTGTTTTAATGTCAGTGTAAAGCATGCAAAATTGCAGATAATGTGCTTTAGATTTAGATTTTTTTAACCTGACTCTTCCAAAGCAAACAGCTTGAGCGCTGAAGCAGAAGCACTCAGCTCAAGAGGAAAAAAAGGTGCAGCAGGGGCACATTGATTTTTATTTTCTTGTGTTAAAAAGCTTTTATTGACATGGCATTTTCTAACCGGAAAGGTTAGAGGAGAGAAATACAGAGGGATCCAGGACTGGTGCTGCCTGAGAATTCACCTCATATTAGTCCAATTTAGTGCTGATGTCATTCTTTCACAATGAAAATAATGTCCGAGGTGAAGGGGCAAAGAACGACCCACGTATTGAGGCCTTAGTCCTTGTGGCGGTGGTTGCAGGTTCGATTCCTGGCCTGGTGACATTTGCCGCATTTCTTCCCCCTCTCTGATTACTCTGTTTCCTGTCAAACTACTTTCAAATAAAAGCCACTAGAGCCAACAAAACCTAAAAAACAGAAGAAAATGGTTTCTTCAGCTTAAAGCACAGGCTGAAAGATGAGAATCCACTCATCAGGCCAGGATCTAGACTGCACGTGAATTCACTCATTTGTTGATGGGGGAAAAAAGGAAGAGCAGAATGAGAACAATGAAGCTCCGTGGTTCAGACAGACACATGGATTAGAGCAGTCTGGAACTCTTCATCACCTCTAAAGTATTGCTCATAATGATAATCCTGTCATGAAAGATCATAATTTCTCCATAAAAAGTCATAAAGCTTCGCAGCGGCTTCGTCTCTGGAGAGCCAGACGACGCCTTGTTGCTGACACAGCTCTAAATCACCTCATTCTCAGCCCTCCTCCTCCACATCCTTCTCCACCCTCCCTGTATTGAAAAGATAAATATATTCACTCTATTTCCCAATATTCATACTTTTTATTCTGTCCTTTAACCTATAAATCATAATTGTGGCTGATTAATGAAAAAAACATGAAGTATCTTTAACACTTGCATAAAAAAGATCCTGGTTACCTACATGTGATCATCAAACCCTTTCTACATAACCTTCAATTAATGTCTTTCTTAAAGCATGAATAAGCATTATAGGGGCCAAGTAATTTAATTGCAGATTTGGGAGTCGAAATGTCCAAGGGTATGTATCTGAGTCTTTAATGTCTCTACTAAATTAAATGGCAGTCCATGACATCAATTTATTTACGAATGGATTTCACTCTCATATGCCGATTTAATAGCAGGTTGAGTCGAATAGACCCGGGTCACCTTCATCGATGTATAACCTAATGGGAAGACAGGGATCAATAAAAAACAAAACATATGTCAGTTAAGTCAATAGACGTTTCAGTCTGGACCAAAGCAGGACTCTGATTTTGAGCAGACCAAAGAATAGATGAAAATTAATTTATTTTATCCTATGATAGTACATATAAAATAAAGAGTTTGTACAAAACAATATGAATATTTAGGCATGGAGTGGTTTCTTAGGCAATTAGATTCATAGCTTAGTTTTATTTAAATGTAACATCTTTAAACTTAAGAAGACATGCATCAAAATAATTATATAATTAATCTTTCTAAAACATTGCAGCTGTCAACTAAAGTCCAACTGGGAATCTGTTCAAACTGTGTTCACTGAGATGGTTTAACTTTCCTCCGGCGTTTATAGGTTTAACCACAGAAGTGATGATTAATTTTAACATCACATTGACAACATGATGTAAAGAATAAAAGTAATTCTTCATACAATGTCGTGCATAGTCTATTGAACCTTGCCTGTCCTTTAAGATCGTGTGCTAAATCCCTAAAATTAACAGGTCGTCTCATTCCATCTGTTGGATTTCTGTACTGGATTTCTGCTGTGATGCAGAGCTCCAGAAACATCCTGGAGCACCATGTCCAAAACGACACCATCAACACATCCAACAGGGTTTGTGATTAATCTTCACCACTGAGAAAACACTCTGGCCTCAGAGAAAGGCTTAGCTCTTATTATTACACAAAAACTCTGACACACATTTTATCCTGCAGGCATTTGCACAGCTGTGTTGTGTTCCTCATTACACCCTCTGACAGCAGAGTTGGAAATGATAGATGTCTGCTGTCCACTGATCATGACAGGTGCTTCAAACAGTGCAGCAAGACAGATTAAGGTGGAACAAAGCAAAGCACCTGTTTGGTCCAATGAATAATTGAAACGGCCTTCAAGTGAGAGTAATCTCTACTGCAGATATTTTCTATAAATGCCTTGCAGTATCGTGAAAAGTATTCGCCCCCTTACATATTTATACTGTAATGGAGTAAATGAGGCCTGCAGGGATTTATTTGTTCTGGCTTCTTTGATGAACTCCTGGATGAGATATTGAAGTGCTCTTGGAGTAATTTAGTTCGACTAGCAACTCTTGAGGTTCTGTGGATCCCAGGTATTTGTGTGCTTTAGGGACCAAAGATGACGAAAAATACTTGAGAACCTCTCGAAAAACACTTATACCTGCCTAATTTAATAGTTCAAACACCAGTTATATTAACATGCATTAATTCATAGAGTGAAAACTGTCTCAGCATTACCACAAAAGCTAAAGTCTGTTCCTTATTCTTGGCCAATCAACACTGGCAAAATAAATGGCCCTCGTGGACACCAGCCAGTAGCGTCTCACGTAGCATTGCACCAAACTACTTCAGCTTCTTAAGCTGCATTTTCTTTTGAATATTTTGAAGAAATCAGCAAGCTGACTGTAAAGTGACTGAAATCTGCTTTCTCTTGACCAAATAAGGTGATAAAGCCTGACTTTCAGCATCTTTGCTGAAATGATCATGCAACCCCAACCTGTAATGCTTTATGGGAGGTTTGGAAGGAGGAGTTGGGTTCTCCAAATATAAGTAAGCTTTCCTGGGGACATTAATGAAAAGCTAATTCATTAATTTACTGTCTGCTAGCTTGAACCTTCAATGTCCTCTAAAGCAGTTATGACTAATGAAATTTCTGGCACTCTGGGCAGCTGAACAGCATCTTTCCCTGAGCTAGTGCTGCTATCGATCCTGTTAGCTTTCAAGTTAATGTAGGTTTTTGCCACCAACAAAATATGCTAATCAGTGATGTGCTATTCACTGTCAACAAAAGTATGTATTTAGCCGTAAGTTCTTCATATTTAGAAATTACAGCAGCACTAAACAAAAAAAGCACCAAATTATGTTTTTATTTAATCTAGGAGCTTCCATCCTCTTTCATACACTGCTTACTGGGTCCTGAGTCCACCAAGCTGCTGTAGGACAGAGATAAGGCTCCACCTGCCAGCCACACTCGTCATTCGGTTTATGGATTTCAGTGTGTGCGTTTGTTCAATCCAGCCTAGATAAGAGGTCCTCAAGGTCCAAACCTCAACAACAAACATACATCAAACATGTTTGATCCATCAAACTGGATCAAACAAAGGAAAGTATAAATTTGAAAGATTCAGAGTTGTTTTATGGCCAACAGCAACTATTACACCTAGTAGTATGACATTTGTGGTTGAAGAAGTTTATCATTTTCCTCACAGGAGCTGAACAAAAACTCTACTTCATCAATGGTACATATAAACAAGTCTTAAGCATGCTCTACTTATATTTTTAGAACTGCATGAGCAACAAAATTAGATGAAAACACCTTTTGCAGATGTTTTTCCCAAAGCAAAACAATAGGTATGATAAGACCACCAACAGCCTGATTTGATTATATTTGATCTCACATGAAATATAAAAAGACTTCTCATATACAACACTACATTGCATAGAGTGATTGTCTAACATAAACTAATCCAAAATGCAGAAACAGAAAACAAAGCAAACATGACAAAGCAACATCTCGTAAAACCACATTTTGTAGCAATAATCTGGAATAACCATCCCATCCCATGTATGACTGTATGGACATTGTTGTGGGGGAGTTTGCACATTTGGTTTTGCACAATTTCTATCATTTAAGCTAAGTAGACTTCTGGACTTATTGCTGACCACTACAACAAATTGATTCTTTTGCTTTTCATTTAAAGGGGCAGTATTATGTTAAATTTACTTTTCTGAGTTTTACATCATGTTAAAATATTATTCGCTCATCAAAACCCTACCTGGAGTGTTTCCTTGATTGGTTCATGCATTTTTGAGAAAATCTTTAATCTTCATGGCGACCATTCAGCTGTACAAAACACCTGGGTGGACCTAGCCCCGCCTTAAAGACGCAACTCCACCTCAGAGCTTCAGTTTCCAAGCTTCTGAGCTTTCGCTTCATAGAGCGTCCCTCCCCCGTAATTCCCACATTCATTCCTGTTAGAGTCACCAGCAACAATTATCAAACACCTGGTGGAACTGCACACCTGCTGAGCTCATTATACGAGCTTCTTCTCAGTGAAACGTTGGTGAAAACATTGATAAAGGGTTAATAGAGGAGTGATGTTGTGATGACTTCCTTAAGAGGGAGTTTCCGAAAGAGAGGAAGTTTTTAAAGAGACACAGCCCTAATTTTAAGGTGTTAAATTACTAAGTAAATTTTCTTTTAAGTCATATATGGTATGCATATAGAGCTTTTTTTTTTTTTATAACAACTTAAGTTAACATTGCTACTTGATTATGCTGTAAAATGGCACTAGTACCTGGAAAACACACAACACTGCCCCTTTAATTGTTGTTCTAAAGATTGTGGCATTAGCCAATTTAGCTATCTGAGGAATGCTTTTGTTTTAACTGTTGAATACTTTAGTTTACAGAGAAGGTCATGATCATCCAAGTAAGGTGGAAATTGGTGGATGTCTTTAACTGTTTGCAGCCACAAATAATCTTCCTCTTTATAGCATTAGTGAGATTAAACTGCTTTCCAGTAGCTGTAAAATCCATCCTAGATTGATGTGCAGCTATAAAAATACAATCACTGCTGTAAAGATCTCTGGCATGCTGATGATCTGGTGATCAATGCATATAATTAACAGCACACCGGTGCTTCTTACCTTCTTTATTTCCACAATGAAATGAAAGAAGAGGAACTGAAGCATGCTTTATCCAATGCAAACTGACTTGCAGCCTGGGTGTTAAGAAAAAAAAAAAAGCTACGTCACTACCATGATGTTTTTATGAGTTTGCATTTACGCTATTTCGTTGGCTGCATGTAAACATCTAATGACAGTAGTACCTCTATCTTGTGCAAACACTAGACCAAAAATCCTAATTAAATGAACATTTCTTGTAAGCAGACTTGCCATCTTTAAGACTCAAATAGACATTTGTTTCCAGTACTTACATTCAGCTGGAAGAAAACACCTGAAATCCTGTTTCTCTCGGTTTCTAAGTCTTTCTGAGAAGATTACAGGAAGTGCAATAGGAAGTGATGCTGCTCTGTATAACATACCCCTCTCAGTCGCCTTCAACGGCACAATCTATGAACGAAATCATTAGAGCTCCTTGAAAACTGCGAGAAAGAGACTGATGGGTGCAGATATGATGTGAACACAGGAGATTGCGTGACTGAACAAGGAAGGAGTTCCAACGAGCCACATGTCAGTGGCTCGTTCCTACGAGCCACATGTCACTGTGGCTTGTAGGAACCAATGTGTGTGACCTGATTGTACAACCATGGCAAGAACTGCTGTGACTAAACTTCTCCTTCTGGTTTTCCTCGCCTTCATCATCTGCCTGCCAGAGTTATTCAGGATATACTCAGGTGGGTCAACCAGAACAACTTGAACTGAACACTTTTCGCTCTGTCCACATGCCTCTCTGTACTGGGTCAAGTCAGATCCACTTCTTCATCTGCTCAAAGCTAACATCAAACATTTTTTGTGTTCCTTGGCGTTGCGTGTAGTCTCTCTCTAAAGCTGTCGTTCTCAAACTGTGGTCTAGGCACTACTGATGATACTTGGGTCATCTTTAGTGGCAGTCATAACAAATGTTTGTATCAAAAGTTTACAAGTCAAATACAGAGCTAATTAGCATCCACAAGAAACCTGAACTCTACTATAAGCTGACACTGCTCAAAACAGAAATCCTTCTCAAGTGCAGATTGATATGTTTGAAGAACTTCCATCATAAACTAAAACAAGTAGCATTCAACCAGGAACAAGTGCCAACGACTTCTTATTTAACTTTAAAGTCAGAACATGGATATGGAAACATCACCAAATCGAGATCAACTGTGTTCCAGATGCAGATGAGCAACTACTATTAGCAACACAAGCTACTACAACTTCTTCTTTGTATTTCATGCAGTCAGACACTAACTCAGGAAGTTATTCAGTGGCTACTATGCATCTGAAGGAATTAATGAGCAGTGCAAATACACAGTTTTAAACACATGGCAGCTATTTTGAACTATGAGGACAAGACATGAAAATCCCTCACTGCATTGTTCCCGTTTGATTTAAGAGTTTAGAACGAGGGAATTTCAAAATCTAAGTGAAAATGGGAAGCAATATTGCAACACATATTTAAAAAAAACAAAAACCATGGTGTCATAAGATTTTACTTCACGTTGTCTCAACAACCTAAAAAAGTCCAAGTACATTTTTAAAAAAGGTTTTGTCTTTCATTTTGGTTGCACTTTAATGATAAAGGTTTCAAACTTAGTCACAACTGCCACTGCTGGTGCTCAATGTGACTAAAGTTGTTTTCATAATAAATGCTTGTGTCAGCCATTTCCAGGTAGAATGCAGAATTAACCAACATTTAATGACTGTTGCAGCACATCCATCTGTAGTTTGGTCAAAAGAGAACAGGAGCGGGGCGTCAGCAGCAAACTAAGTACTAGATGGAGTCCTTCTCACCCGTGAGCGTGGAGAACATGCAGAACAGAACAATACACCGCTGTTAGATGTAAATGTTTTTTTGATAAGCAAAACAAAATTCCTGAACTGCTGTAAACTGTGGCAATCAGAGACAAGTAGATGAGATAAAAACAGAGGAATTAACTTGTCACACTTTAGGAGGATTCATGTAATAAAGCAGCAGGTTAGCCTCTGCTACTGACATGTTTTCTTAAGCAAGAGCGGTTTCTGTTTGGGTTTTCTTCGCCAGACCAGAGTTTGCTCCAGGCTTACTGATAACACTTTTACAGAACTGGGTTAGCCATCTACTTTTGAAACTTAAACCAATTAATGTCTTATCACATGCACATGAATAATATTTTTAAAAAATGCAGTAGCTGTCAGTTTTCTCAGATGTAGCAGGATTGGTATGTTTAACTTGGGTTTACTGCAGCACAACCTCCAGAGAAACTGTTTACAAATTAATACTTACTAAGCGTATTATTTGCCCATAAGTTTTAACACTCATAATCTGGTATGGTCTTGTCACAAGATTAAATTTCACATTTTCTTTGAAAACCATCCTGCCTTTCTTTAATAACTGTTTTAATGCTCTCTGTCTCAGATATTCCTGCATGTGTCGCCATGGTTTTGCTTGTTTGTCCTTCAAGATGGTGAAATGTAATGCTATAAGCATAGGCCTGCCTAGCTCTTCGCTCTTTAGTCAGACACTAAACAGTAATTTACCCTGAGGGACGTTGTGTGTGTTAGTCTTAATCAGATAAAAACCTTCAGCCATGCAAAGAATCAGTTTATTTGGATTTTGACGTTTGGGTTGGTGAGAAAAACCTTGAACTTTTCCATTTGAACTCTCAGGTACTTCCTTTTTTAACTTACCAGTTTACATAGAAATGTCCAGTAAAAATGTCATTAATTCATATCCTTCTTGTCTTTTTGACAAATGCAATAGCGTTAAAAAGCCCAGTGCTACAGTTTTGAAATTCCCTTCATTATGGCTGCATTATTTGCTGAAGTTTTTTGTTGCAAAAGTTTGAGAACCACTGCTCAAGAGTCAAAAAATAGATCCACTATGACTGGCAGCTGTGTGAAGATGCTTGTTTTTTTTTTTGGATTGTTGTGTGAAAGCACAGTTATTTATACAAGTGCCTTTTTTAACCTTTGTTCTCATGTTGCTTGCCTTCAGTGGTTTCTCTCCTTGTTCATCCTTCTCGCTCTTCCCTTGAGTGTCTCTCCCTGAAAGATACAAACTGATGGAAACAACTTCCATTTTAAGATCCTCTTCTGATGTCTGACTTGAGAGCAAGTGATGTTTTCCTACTTTGTGCTGCTGCTCCTGCTGGGAGATCGTCGTTTTAACTGTTCCCTTCTCTCCATCTGTTCAGTTTCAAAGGTGAATTTCCACTGCCTTCCCCACCGACCTTATGAACCGATGCATCAGGAACAGAAAGGGGGAAATGTGCAGTCAATAAAGGGTAAAGATGAAAGAAAGGCCATCTATAATCCCACTTCAAGTCCAGAACTTGAACAGTTGGAGCGGATCTGCGCACAAGAGGCTAAAAGAAACGCAGCAGGTTTACATCCTGAAACGCAGAAAGTCCAAGGAGAGTCAAGGTCAGACTTGTTCATGTGTGAAACAGACAAGAACATGGAGGAACTTCACAGCAACCTCTCATCACCAGGTAACACATTTTAATTATGCTGCTGTGCAGTTTCAGTCTTAGTAACATCAAGACTAAAATATCTCACTACTAATTATATAAAAAATGTTCGAAAATATAGAAATAGTAATTGTATGTTTACGAAAATATGGAAATACTCATTTAATTTAGAAGCTGAATCACAAGAGAAAACTTTCTAATTCTTTTGTACACTGTAAAACATTTGAGCTTCATTTAATAGTGCCTACTATCTTCTACTCTTTAAGTCAAATAAATTTAGCGAGTTTGTGATTTCAAACCTAAATGTGTGTTTGTGAAAGATAAATTTACAGTAGTAAGTTGTGTTAACTTTTTATTAATTTTGGCAAACCTCTACGAGTTGAATAAACTAGAGATTTTAGGTTAGTACTTAAAAAAACTGAAAGAAGAAAAAGACAGGAGTGGGAACTATTTCCCAGAATGCTTAGCGGCAAATTTTAGTACACTGAGATGGAAGTGCGTTGCATTGATCTGACTTTGTGTATTATTAAAGAGCACACACTGCTCTATTATTTTCACTCACATTAGTAAGTTAAAATAATTATTTATTTTACTTTAGAATAATTAAAATTCTTGTTTCAAATTGCACAAACAAAATTTCTGATCTGATAATGAATTTTATTAAACATCACAATTTTTCTCAAAAACATTTTAGTGTGAAGAGGACATTATGCTCAAGCTTTGCAAACTAATAGTTGCATTAAAATAAAAATGTGCCTTAAGTAGGTGAGGGCATTTTTCTTGCGTATTGTGAAATAACTATTTGGTTTAAATTGCGGCATTAAGTTAAAACTCACATTTCAAGATTAATGGATTTAAAAAAAAAAAAAGTTTAGACAACTTGACTCTTGTTGTTAAATCAACTTCATGAACTTTAATTTCTGAAAACAATTTTCTTGTTGACTTGAATTGCGTTTTCAAGCCAGCAGGTAAACTTTCATTTTCAAGTTTAACCATCTTGAAATGTTTTGCAATGTGCTGGCCTGGGCAGAAAACAACAAAAGTTTGCATCAAAAACTACCACTGCCTCTTAGGATAAGTTAATTTCAACAAAAGCTTCAGCCATCATCAGGATAAATTTACTAATTTGCCCAGATTTCTCAAATTATGAAATGTGTGCTGAACCCCTCTAAATTAGGTATGAAGGGGCTTAAGGTCAACAAAGTCAATGTTTTATTGAAAGCATCTTAAAGCCTCAGTCCTTTCTGTCTCATTATTCTGGGATGTATCAAATAGAAATTATTTTGATGATCCTAGCAACTTAAAACAGGAGTCATTTAGTTTGATTCATGTGTCCTTCTATGACAGCGCACCATTATCTATTTTTATGTGTATCTTTTAAGCTACCACACTCTAATTGTAAAATTAAGAGGTTATTTCCACTCTCATCCGCAGCTCTGGTGGTGCTTCTAGAAGTGTCAGTCGTCTTTCAAGTGAACGACACTGAGGCTGTGAATCGTACTTTGTTTGGCTACAGCAGTCAGAGGTCCCTGTACCTCCAACCACCTGAAGAGGAGGAAGACCCAATGGGTGACAAAGCAAACCAGGGACAGGCTTTCTACTGCTGTCTTCCTCTAATTCAATCATCCAACTCGGCCAATGAAAGCCGCTGCCTCCTTTGGCTCGCCAATCAAACTGTTTTGACAGGAACAGAAACAGAAAGGCTGTCATGGAAACAGGCAGATAAAGGTTGGTGTAAGGATAAAGAGGAGTTAGTTGTTTTTTTCTGTTCTCCATGTGGACTCAGTGCCGCTGAAGAGAGTCAATAAGAGACAAAGAAACAAATCTATCTGTTTTCATTTCACTCCAAACTGCCCTGACTCTCAGTCCTCTCTGGACTCATTTTTTAAATAGGACAAATTTCCTTCAATTCTTCTTGTGTTGACTTGAATCTCTGCTGTGTCTTTCCCCTCCCTTTGCACTGCTTGATCTTTCCAAGACCACACTACATCCTAATCCTCTGGATCTCTGGTATTGATTTTGGCTATCCTTCCTTGTGTTCCGCTCTTTAGTGCTCCCTATACTTAAAGCCTGAGCCATGTCATATTTTCCAGTATGGAAGAGGAAAATTGGATGTCATTTAAGCTAGCATTTTTTCCTTCTGCTTCCATCAAGCTTTTCCATAACCCCAACACATTTCATTTTCATTTCTGATCTCTACATACCGTATGTGCAATTATTTTCACTCCATGCATGTGTATTAAGTATATTCTGTAAACAAACCAATCATCTAAAAGTACCTGTTTGCCCTCCAGGATGGTGCAGCTACAGGTGGATCTTTCTGGTTGTGGTGTGTGTGGTGTTCTTGATTGTTGTTACAGCTGTGATTGGAAAAATCTATCTGGGGACACGCTTAAACAGTAAGAGAGGAAAACACACTTTAGCACATGAATTGACTTTACATTTTGATGAAAGCAGATAAAATAAGCTATGTTCTTTCACAGATAAAACTATTGTGCATCATATTGAGTACCAGTCCCCCAATCAGCAGTTAAAAGGTAAAGAAACCTACCTACCTAGCTACCTAAGTAGCTAGGTATTTAGCTACTTACCTAGCTAGATACTGCTACCAACGTAGCTAGGTACCTAGCTACTGCATTTAGGTTTCACAAAAATTCTGTATCTATTAGTCTTTCTCAGTTGCTTCAGAAAACAGCCGTCATGCTAGACTAGCTAGCTAGACTATCTTCCTGCTACTCCCAGGGATATAGTCTAGCTAGCTAGATTAGCTAGCCAGCTAGTAAGTCTAGAATATGTTTTTGATGATCTCTAAGTAATTTAAAAAAAAAACTTATACATGTAGCAACCTTGTATGATATAAAGCAGTTTGTGGCTTTGTTTTTCAAACAAGTTATGTAAAAAGCAAACTTTCCAAAGTAATATTAATTTGTTTTGATGTTGCTTAGTTGGACAGAGGACAGAATATGTTTACACCAAAGTGTTTTTCTAACAAATATGTTATCCAACAGAAACAGTGTACCATTTAAATCGACGTCAGTCTTGGCCTGGTAAGTTCTAACAAAAATGTTGTATCTATTACAGTCCCTCTCAAATGCTTTGGTGCATTTTCAGAGAAGAATTTAAATTCTCAAAACTACTTGTTCAATCTTCAACCTGTATTTTATTGCATCTATTGAGCTATTCTAACAAATATATTACCCAACAGAAACAACGTACCATTTGAATCGGCTTCAGTCTTGGACTGGTAAGGTCTAACAAAATGCAGCTTATATTAAAACTAATTTTAATCAGTTGTGTAATCATTTGATGCCTGGTTGTCTTTTTATGTCAGGACTTTCGCCCATTCTAGAAATTGAAGGCAAAGGTAAGGAAACACTAATGTTGGATCTTCCTAGAGATGCTCATACTTTAAAATTAATTATAATACAGCGGTCTTTCAAAGCAATAACAAAATATGTGAATGGAGCATTGCTTAAAAAACCTGTTTATATTGAGGTTGGAAGGTCTCACCATAGCTTTTATATCTGGTTAAAGTCAGGATTAGGGGTGATTTTAACATTCTTTTCAGAAGAAAAAAATGTGTTTGTAAAAATAAAGAATACTTTGGACGTTGCTTTTGCTGTTAGAGAACATCGAAACTTTGCTGAATGGAAATCCCCTTGACAACCATAACAAAATACTCTTTCAAAATCTTTTTGCAATGATAGCATGTGCTAAAGCTGCAAATCAATCACACTTTATTGTTTCTCACAGGAAAGAATTAAAGTGGAAATGCAATAAAAGTAAAATCCAATCTAACCATGTCAAGTATTGATTATAAGTTGTGTTGGTAAAACTTTCAGAAAACCCTTCATCATCGCCGCCATCCTCCTACTTCCTCCCTCACAGAAGAACAGCTGTGCTGACAGATGGGCAACAAAAGGAGCACAGATATTGTCTTAAGGAACACTAAGGCAAGAAAACAAAGAGACTCCATCACCTTAAGGCCTGCTTTGTAGGCACACATGCAGCACTGTTTCTTATTAAAACCTTTTGATGGATTTTACAAGCCATTCTTTGGACATGCCAATGTATAAGAGACACTTGGAGTACAGATATTGTTGCTTCAGATTCACCATCTGAAAGCGGACCAGCGGGTGATATGCTGCTTCACCAAAAAGACTTCTTAAACCCCTTCATCCCACTCAGGCCATTTATGCCTGTTTGGATCTATCTGCAAGTTTTTCAGAGGTAATTAAAGGACTCAAATGTCAAACAACAGAAAAGAACAAGTCTTAAGTCATCTGCTAAATTAGAAACCATTCTGCTTTTGTATGGTCCCTGTTCTTATTTGATTCTGAGAAAAGACAGAAATTCATTGTCCAGGTTAGCCTGATATATGAAAGATACATTCTCTACTCGTCTCCTTTCTATGTCTCTTTTCAAGTTGTTTTAGTCAGTAAAAGTCCAGGATGAGCCACCATTTATTCATAAAACCACTCAATGATGAAAAGTATAGCTTCATTTGTTACCATTCCTCCATCACCAAAAGCTAAAATGGACACATTTTGTGTAAGAATTAAAATTAAACTGCTAGGTTAGCTTCCACAATATTTATCTATTTTTGCTTGTCATAGTAGCAGTTTCTCATTTCTTATGACTCATCATTACAAATCCTTGTGGACATGCATTAATTTCTTCCATACAGTTCTCTGCTGTTTTATAACATTACTTGCTTTTGTGATGTCTATACTTTTGAAAGCTGAATAACAATAACGGTACCCATAAAACTAACAGTCTTCATTTCATTGCTTGAGTCAGTAGAAACAAAAATGTCAAAGAAGTTGTCAAAAATCCATTTGTGTCTTGCATTTCTTTACTATTCTTTCCTGAAAATGTCTCCAAAACTGAACAGTTTCTCTCAGGTGAACCTCAACTTTCACTCTTGATATTGTTGAAAGTAGTGCACAGCTTTACACGAAGTGGGTTTGTTGTAAATATGTTTATACTTTGCCTTTGACCAATGCTGTGAGCAAATTTGAACTGCAAAGAGCGAATGCAGTGAAACATACTGTACATATTCAGCATCTTGTACTCATTTACCTCACTAAATACAGTAATGTGTAGCTGAACTGTAGATTTCAAATGGCTGAACAAATACTTCATGGTTCTTTCTTTGAGAAGTTTCAGGGAGTGTTGCCAACATGGGACTTTTTCTGCATTAGGAAACACTTCAAGAATTTACTGTCATAATGAAAACCGGTCACAGCCATTCAACTGTGTTGTCAGGACTTTTCATTTTGATGACACCAACACTTTCCTTGAGATAAGCACTTGAGGAATGAACTCCATACTTGAACTATCCATTTTGAACAAGTGACACATTTTTGCAGATTATCGACTGGGTTTGCAGTTGGTACTTATTGTTTTGAGAAATGCAATAACTTGTGCAAATGTTAATAATGTTACATAAATAGCAACTGATCTATTTTTCATCCATCAAAAGCATTATTCGTCAATTAATACTTCACTTATTTTTTCATGAGCAGTAGCCGCACTTTTACCACACGAATGATTCAAAGTTACCTGCAGCACCATTGCAAATATATAAAATAAGTCACGTGGAAAGAGTAGAGAACAAATAGTAGAAATTTGCTGCAGATGTTTATAGCTGTAATCTTGGCTGTACTATAGCATGACTGAAGCAGCAGCAGCAGCAATAAGCTGCAGGCAAACGTTAGTAAACCAGATGCTAAACAATCCGTATTTGAATATCCAACTAGCCAATTTCCCAGCAGACATTTTGAGTCAAATCAGAAAACATTTAACAGGGACTGCATACCAGTTCTGCATTTGTGAATATACACTATTTGCAAAGCAAGTGGACATTTGAGTCAACCAAACATAAATCTCACAGGCCACTCTTTGTTTCAAACACAATTTTCAATTCATATAGGTCTAGGTTATTAAAACCTCTTAACCTTCACCCCCGGAAAATACAATGGAAAAATGTTCTGTTACAGGTTAAGGGGTTAAAAATGACCTGGTGGGAACTCAATTTTCCCTTTTCCCAATTATATCCAAAATGCATCAGCTTATTTATGTTTATCGATAAGTATTCCAACAATATGCAATGTATTTGAAAATTGATTATTAAAAATGTTAAAATCTCATCTAATTTTAATCAATAATGCTTTATTCTTTGAGGATTTTATACCACACTATATTGTGTTTTGCATTATTTGTACGATTTGTTCTCTTACTTCAGTTGCGTTACATATCCCTCTGTTTACTTATGCTAAACGTGTTCAGCTCCATTTTTATTTGTTTATTTCTGTCAAAAACAGTTCCCAGTGATGTTAACACATTTTTTATTTGCAGCAGCACCAAAACATAATACAATAAACATTTAGTCTTTTTTTAAACATTCAGTGGATATAGTATGAGAACCAAGCATAACTGTTAAGACTCAATGTAGAGTTGCTTCACATATAATTTAACAGAGAAACAAAAAGGCAGCATTACAAATATAATGTAAATGTTCAATAATGCTAATCTTTAGTTTCAATCCAGAGGAAAACAGTTCAGGTTTACTTCTCTATTCATGTTTTTTTCTATAAATGTATTATGAAGAATGATTGATGTTAATGGAAATCACCTTTCTTCAGAATGGTTTATAATTTTCAGCTTTTGCATAGATGCACCCGATTTGTTTTATTATTTTTTTAAAACTTTTTTTTACCTCAGCAGTGGAAACCCATCTTCCAACGATTCAGTAGAGACATGGGAACAAAAAGATAATTCTTTGGTACAATAGTGTTAAAATTAGAAAATGATCACTCCACAATCAGAGCATAGTGTTTACGTATTTACCAATTTCCTTTGTGCCTGTTGTCCCTTGTTTTGTTCTTGTTTTAAGATGAATTAACCTATTCTGCATTCTGTTTAATTACAGTCAGCACAAGCACAAGCATCAGTTCTTAGTGAGAGAAGTTCAAAGCACATTTTATACATGTAGTAAACTTAAAACAATGAGAAATGTATGATCTGTGCACAGGGAGAGGCCGGTGCCACAGCAGGACTTCATCTATGGTCACACTGCTGGTTGTTCCTCATTAACTGGTCTTCACTGAGCTTAAAAGCATTTTATCAGCATAACAGGTTGCTTTATTAAATAAGAAGCGGATAAACACATCTGGGTCATTGTTGTATGTTATTAGTCCATTTATCTGCTTTCCTTAGAAACTTTTATTCTCCCACCAACGTATCTCCTGCTTTATGGCACATAAAAGCACTGTGCTTTACTTTACAACTGTACATTAAGACAAGCAGGTGCACTGAGGGTGTCAGTGCTGCGGCTGTGCTGCTGGTTCTGCAGCAGCTTGGCGGTGCTGGTTCTGGATGTGGGAGATCTGCAGGACTGGCAGCAGCAGCTGAAATGCATTATGGATGTAGTTGGTGCTGTTGGTCCCCTGCAGAGAAGAGACAAGATTCTTTTTATAGTTCACCACCACCATCAATCAGAAAGAGCTCTGAATGCAGCAAAAAGGGAAGAAGAAAAAGAACACTAGTATAGGATTAGGAAGGATGCAAAGTGCAAGTAAAATACATAAAACAGATCCAACGTTTGTTTACTTAGTCAATGACTGTACTAAAAGAAAATCCGATAGGTCCAAAAGTTCTTGATCTAATATGTGTTAATGTATTTTTGTTCAATATGAACAGGATTACAGTACCAAGCCCATCTTATTTAAGCCTCTTTAAAGCTATATTCTTAAAAGCAGATTATATTGGCATTAGTAAAAAAAATTTAAAAAAAACTGACTCTAGTTTCCCCCCTTTTTTCATGATTTAGTTGAAATTAGGGTGAAATCCCTTTTCACATCTGAATTTTGGAAATGTCTGTAAGAACAGGGATTACACAAACACAAACTCTTGCAGTCAAACTTCAGTGTTCGGTGTGTAAGTTCATAATAGCACATGAAAAATGAACTGAGCAGATCAGTATTGAAAAATCCAAGTTTATTTCCCAACAGTCCTTTTTGTCATGTTTGCGGATCAGCCTCAGATAAATGGTGAAGATCCATAGAGTTTCAGCATAATTTTATCATGAGTCGTGTTTGAAGCAGCACAGACACAAAAGCTCAGTAGCTCCATGCCAGCAGCAGTCACCTTTGTCTCATATCAGCTCTATAAACCCTCAGCTTTATTGTGAGTTGTCATCTTCTATGAGATGCTGTGCGCCTAAGACTGTGACGGATTTGGTTTTTATTAAAACTGCTAAGAAAGCAAATCTCACCTCCTGCAGGACGCTGTCTACAAGTGGATTCAACTCTTCTGCTTTCCTTTGTGGCTGAAAGAAAAACAGCAAAACAGATGAGATTGCAAGACCGATAAATCAAGCAATCGTCACGTTGTCTCCAGGGTATTTTGTGTGTTCTTTATATGGATGCAAAACGCGAGAATAGATACAAAGACGGTAATTCTGATGTGTTTATGGATAACTGGGAGAGTCATGAACCTAAATGATAAATCTGAGTCATTCTTTTTTTCAATGAAGCCTGATTATGCAACAATGCCAATTCTTTTCAAAGAGAACAAATTTGAATTTACTTTTAATTTTTTATAATTCACATGCTCAAAATTACACATACATGCACAAAAATATGCAGGCATAATTCGGGCAGGGTGTTTGACCATTTTTATTGGAAGAACTGGTAGAGCTCATTTGAATTTGTTGGTTTATTGACAATGAGTCAACTTTTAAGTCTGATATGGTCTTGTAGTCAAGGCCACATCAGAAGCTTAATGCTTTCCTGCTCAGTCAAACCAAATTAAAACCAGTTTTGATACGTGTTTGGCATCCTTGTTCAGTTGTATTCAAGTTTCAAGAATTTGACGCAAAAAGCCACCTCCAGTAAAAAGAAATTGGTCAGAGCGCTTAAGAAGCATCCTAGAAACCACTGAGGCTCAAGCCTATCATAAACTAATTACTCCAGGAACAGCATCATCAATGCCCTCAGTGAACCAAGTTTTTCCTTGGCATGTACTGACAGAATACAGAACAAAAAGTGAGCTATAAAATTAACACCGTCAATAATAATATTTTCCATACAGACAAGCGAAACACCTTACAGTGGTGAGACAAAAGTTAGGAGGAGTCATGATGAGGCTTTTAAAATCTATCTACATTAAACCATCCAGCAAAAAGAATGGTTCAAATAAATCACTAAAATCTTACAATTAAAAGTAATTTTATGCCGATGATTAGATTACATAGATTTGTACCAAAATCCACGGTAAAACCCTTTAGATTTGGCATGAACATGTACAGACAGAACAGTGTGAGAAAAATGTTTTTAAGGTCAATAAAGAACACACTCTAGGCTAATTACTCGCCTAAAAGGATGATAAGTCAAATGCAAACATCACCGGAGGAAAATTGAAGTCCAAATTCAGCTGTCTGCAGCTTTCAACCAGCCAAAAATCCTCACAGAACATCAGCAGCTACCAAACATCAGGAGGATGCCCTCCGATGAGAGGACATTTCCCAACAGCTACACTTTGATGGTGCATTCAAGTGCAACAGATACCGAACTGTGACTTAAAACTGAGGTATGTGCAGAGCTGTGATGTTTAGGTTTTGCCGCACCTCTTGTAATGAGGAGTGGTTAAACTCTTCAGCAGGCCTGTAAGCAACAATAACAAAAGTCCAATCCAAACACAAACTTCCACCTACCCCAACTAGAAGAAGTGTACCAGAGAACCGCTTGGTCAAGCAATCCACCTCCTTACACATGGCACATGTCAACCTGGAATAGAAAAAAAACAAAAAACATCAATTGTTATTTAGCAAAAAAAAAAAAAAATAAAAAAAAAAAAAAAAAAAAAAAATAAAATATATATATATATATATATATATATATATATATATATATATATATATCCTGATACACTTAGGCAACAAGCAAAGCAATAACACAGATTTTAATTCTTTGTAGTAATGCTCCCATTCCTACAGTCTAGAAAATCTAAAGACCAAAAACAAAAATAGTTGCGCTCCCACTCATCCACTCGTACTTGGTGAGGATTTGAGCCTGGTCCCTGGCTGGCTTCTCCTGCTCCTGACCATGAAGGATGAGCTCTGCCACCTTGTGGAGCTGTTCGATACTGCGAGCCGTCACTTCTGCCAGACTGCCCACTGATGACAGGTAGATGGCCTGCATTAAGGAAGATAAATTAAATTTATCTTCCTTTCTGAAAGAGCGGCTCAAAATAAATCAGGCTGTGACAGCTGGGAGGAAAGCTTCAGCATTAAAACCTAAATGTTAAGATGACTTCACCTCAACAGATCGGAGGTCACATTCCTTTTCCTTCTCTTCCCCATCACTCTTCTTGTCCTCACGCTCCTCCTCATCTCTCTTCTTCTCTTCTTCTTTGTTATGGCCGTCATCCTTCTGATCCTCTGCGCCTTCTCCAGAAAACGTTACTCTTCCTGGCTGCTCCACTTTGTTCACCCATTCATGGGCTCTCATACGAGCCTGCAGATGCATAATTACCACCCTTCAGCTCTGCGTGCCGAGAAATCACTGTAGTGATGGATGCTAATGAGATGCATGAACACGTTTGTACGTTAATGCCTGCCTATAAAAGAGAACATAGATTATGCAGAGGATCTTTGAAGGAGGGTACTTTATTTTTCCACAATGCCTGCAGCAGGATGTCATTAGGGTTGTAGATAAATGTGTATTTGCTCTGGTTTGAGAACAACATTCCTCAAAATGGTTTCAGCTAATATTTAGCAGCCATCCTTGTATTTCCGAGTAACTGTGTGATGAGGATCACACACTTGTTGCCTTGTGGAATAATGTCTGAAGTGTTTCTAGTGGTGGTTCTTGTTCTTCTGTTGCCCCAAACCGAACAAAACCCCCAAAGAAAACATGGGAAATCAATTGAGATTTGAGAATATGATATGAGTCCTGCACAAAGTACGGAGCATAATCTCCCTTTATTCAGCAGCACTCACTAATGCTGGCAACAATTCCTCATTAAAGTACTCGAAAATTTCTTCAACATGAAACTGACAAATACATTGGTTTTATTTGTCAGTATACCAGATTAAAAAATAAGTATATATAAGTATACTCACGCGCCCCTTTTCTAATGCCACTCTGGGTAACTGCCCTAATCAAAACGTGTCACTGGGTATTTCGAAAAACCACAAGAACATAGGCCACACTTCAAAATTTGAAATAATTTTTAAAGGTAATAGCAGATTAACAATTTCATGTCAATATATCATGAAAAATTGCTAAAACTGAGTAAATTAAGTAGAATAGGGCAAAGAAAGAAGCCCTAAAATCTAAAACTTAGTCTTGTTACCATATCTAACAATAAATTCAGACTACATTTCTCACACACATTTAGGCATTTCATGAAATTTCACAAACAAATTAATAAAACATTTATGTAAATCATGTGTTTAAACTCCTCAAAAGATTTTAAAGTTAAAACAACTTAGTTTTATTGTAAATTATTACTAAATTCTTTGTTTCTTAACCTGGTGTCGGATTTTTCTGAAATGGCCTGTGGGTTTATCTAAAATATGTTTCATTTTGAAACAGAAATGAACTGACCACCTGACCATCTTGGGCTGGAAGTTCAAGGAGCTTAAAACGACCTTTGATCGCCACCTAGTGGCCAAATAATAATTAGCTGAATCAACAAGAGACTCCAAAAGAGCATAATGCCGAGGTGAGTGACTCTTAATCTGAGCAGACATGTTTAACATCAACACGTTTAAAGAATCCGAGTCAAACTGGCTCAGCTTGAGATCAAGTTGTGTATGCTACACTATCAGGTCATAAGGTCAAGCAGGAGGATTATTTACTTAAAACCATCTTCAAATAAAATATAATGGTGTAATACAGCCTTGCTAATCCTGTGTTTGTGCCTTGATATCAGAGATTTGAACTTTACTCAAAATCCCCAGACTAATTGATTTACTCATCATTAAAGCCAATAAACTTTCTAACAAATACTGATAGCCCTGCAGATACACATGTGAATACGTCTAAAAGTGAAGAAGTGCGCATGTTTGTGTCACCTTGTTGAGTTTGTCTGGAGTCGCAGCAACATGAAGTTCAAACAGCAGCTCAGTCAGAACGCTAACAAACTCCTCACCGTCAGCAGCTGACAAAACACAGACTCATTTCAACACGTTTAGATTTACACAGGAAACATTAAAGTGATACATGAAACATGCAGCTCCCCAAACTCTGGGATTATTGCTTTGATTTCTTCATGCTGGGATTAACATGTTTTCACCTGAGAGTTGATTCTTGTTTGCATGCTGAATTAATTTCACTTTCTGTGCTAAAATTACGACGGGATCGGAAGCGAACATGCACATTCAGAGTCCGGATCTGATTGCTGTCATCTTTCCTTAAGATGGTGAATGTGAATGTGTCGCCAGCCCCTGAACACTGACACTGGATCAGGCAGCGTGTGGATGTATAACCCTCCAGGTGCCCACTCTGAACTGTGCACAGCTGTGACACTGCCTGAAGGGGCTCGTCAAAAATCTCAGCCCTTTAAAACATTAAAAAGATACCAGGCTGGTGGAATATGATAAGACTCAAACCTGGCATTGCGTTAACACTCAAGGTCAACTCAAGGAGAACTTTAACCTAGTCAGGAAAAAACATGCTAACAAGGATTCTATTAGGGAATCTAGCTTTTTTAGCTCTTTTGAACATGGAAGATAATTTTGTTGCTTCACAAAGATCACCTTCTTTTTCAATTAAATTTCTATGAGAAAACACTGCAATGCATTAAACTATTAAAGTTTTAGTATATATTTGTAATAGAAGTGTGTGACTGTATGAGGTCAAACAGAAAAAGTGTAACTTTCACTTTAAACAGAAATGTTTGGAGTAAAAAACACGTTACTGAGAGCTATAGATGGCCATATACTTACTTAGGCCAGATTGTTTAGTTTACTTAAGAAAAAAAGGGCAATAGATTAAATAAATGAAACGTAAATAAATGAATCTGTTATTGCAGTGGCATAAGCTCAACCAAAAAGTTCAACACATATCGTCCTTTAAGAAATAATTACTTTTACCCAAATCATTGATGCCACTGTTACAAACTCCAACAATTCTAAGATAAAATGTGACTAAAAGTTACTTCAACTTTCAAGTCTATCAGAGATTTTTTATTTTTTTAGTCACGCTCCAAAATGGGAAAGATGAGAGAACATGTCTTTCCAGTAAAGCAGGTGTGTGTGCTTATTGTTGTAAGTCAGGAAACGGCTTTAAGAAAATCTTCTCACAATTAGACAGCTTTTTAAATTCAGAATGACATTATGGAAATGCCATTGAATATTAACTTACTATCAGGCATTTACACAACTTTTAAGTTATTTATTCTAATTATTATGACACCATAATGATTAGGGAAATATTGTAAATAATATTTGTAAATAATATACTTTAAAAAATTTACATATTTTTTATAGTCTAAATGGTTGGTGTTTCTAAGGAGAATGCAGCTTTTGGGAGTTTTGATGATGATGTTTTATGAAACAAAAATATGCTAAAACTTTCACGTGCCTCTCCTCTATTCAAGAAGTCTGCGATCAAAAATTAAAGACTGCCTGATCCTGGGTCAGCGCTCAGAGTCCGTCTCTACCTCCGGCTGCTCTGGATCACTCACATATGGGGGTGGAACAGTGTATTTGGGAACTTAGATCACCATTATCCTTCGTCTCTCCTCCTGCTTTCTCCTCATCCTCTTCTTCTTCTTGCTTTATGAATATCTCTTTAATGAAAATCAGCTCCTTCTTCACCTCCTCCTGCTCTTCCTCTCTGAGGGAAGAGAGGAATGCCTGGACCTAAAAAGAGATGCAGCACTTTAAGCGCTCAGCGTGAAAACAATGTGTTTGTGACATGACTTTTACTCCTGAACAGTGCGCTTTACTTTGGCCTCGCTCTCATTGGACAGGATCTCCAGAGCTTCGAGGTGGGACAAGCCCTGGTAGTCATCAAAGAGAATGCCGTAGTGAGCTGTGGGTGCACTCAGCGGCTGGTTGCTGAGACGTGCACGCTCCTTTTCCTTGGCTTCCCTCAACATCTGAAGAATCAAAGTCACGTCAGAACTTCAGCACAAAGGGGTCACCTTGGTAAAACTACAAAAACATCCCTGAATCCCCATAGTTTCTCCTCAGGCTGGGAAACTTTTTTACTTTTCTATGGGTCCAAATAATTATATGGCTGCAAACCTGACTCAGAGATGCGGTCTTCTCCATCAGAGTCTTGGTCTTTTTAAAACCTGGATCACTCTCAGCCAGAACATTCATGGTCTTCTTCCCGATGAACTCCAAGGCATCCAGTCCCCCACTGATGACCGACTTACCCTTGAAGACAGAGGGAAAACTTCACTAAAGGGACAGTTTATGTTTTTAAATTAGATTTATTATGTTTCCTAACCAAAGTGAATACCTACATATCAAATTTTGAAGTGTGTCTATTCACTCACAGTGTTCTGTACAGCATGTGTGATTGTGGAGAAAACTCCCCTACTGGGTGCAGCACTCGCAGGGGCCGACTCCTCCAAGCTGGCTCTGTCAGGATCTGCTCCCTCTTTCTTCTCCCCTGCTCCCTCGTCCTCCTCTTCTAGCGCCTCCTCTCCAACCGAGGTCCTGTGGAGACGAAGAGCCTCACCTGCCTTCACCTTAACGGAGCTCAGGCTGTGTCCTGAAGCAAGGGACATAGGAGGACAGACAGACTTTCTTTCATCTCCAGTGGTTTAGTTTATAATGCTTTTGACAACACATTGCTTTACCAGCTCTGAGAATCAGGTGGAGCAGCACACAATCAAACTTAATAATTGCTTTTGGAAGACTTTTTTGAAAATTGCATTTAAAATAAACAAGGCGTGATTAAATAATAATCTCAGTGTCAATTTTTGGGAAATTCTAAGTGAAAATGATTTAATCTAGTTTAAGATGTGTAGCGTTTCTAAGAAGACACAAATTTCAATATACAGCAAGACCAGGAGAGAGGAGAAAATTATAAGCCAACCTGATATTACAAAAACAGGACATTTCTCCAAAACAGGTCAGGGAGGCTGTGCAGCGTCCGGCAGCATCTCAGAAGGAGCTGCAGGAATTTATGTGGCTTTCTAAATGGTCACCTTCCTAAAATAATAATTTTTTGCCGAATCACGTTTGGCAAAAAATGACTCAGGCTGTTATTTTAGGATGTTAACAAAAATGTGACAATTGAGTTCACTACATGTTAGAGTTCACCTAAGAAACACCACAATATCAGCCATGCATGATATAGGAAGCATCATGCTGTGGGGTTACTTTTCTTCAAATGGAACCGAGGTTTTTCCGCAAGGTCTAAAAATTGATACAATTGAACAGTTCCTAATACCAGTCAGAAAATTTAAATTTTTTTAGATGGTGACATGAATGATGAATTTAAGTCCTTAGAAACAAACAGAAACAAAAGGCAAAAATAAATTTGTGGGACAGAAGAAGAAACAGAAGTGAGGGAGAAGAAGCTGAGGAGCAGGAAAACGTACCAACGGTGGAGGTGGCGCTGCTCAGAAGAGATTTTCCCCAAGTACTCCAGCCTCCCCAGGCCTGGTCTGTCTGCTGGACTGACACCTGCACACATGAGGACACACAATTACACACAGCACAGCAGTAGTAAAACACTGTTTTAACAAGCTCCATTATTAGGTAGTGTTGTAAAAGATTTGGTTTAGAAATGCTGAAAATGTGAAGAAATAAAGAGCTTTTAATACTTCAATTAAATTAACTTTACAGCGACTGAGACTGAATCCAAAGATCGGTGGCAAGAAGGAAGGTAGAAACTCCAAGTATTACTGTACAGTTATATTGCTTTCTTTAAAGTGTAATGTTTTAAGAAGCTACAGCAGTATGTAAGGAAACCTTCACCACAAACCTTCTCCTCTTCCTCCAAGCTCTCTGGATCTGGCTCCAGGCTCACTGCTTGGTCACATTCAACCGCCTGATTCCCAGCAGGGGGCTCTGACAGACCCTCAGATGTTTCAGGTTTGGTCGTAGTGTCTTCCACAGCAGTCTGCTCAGCTTCATGATGGAAGTCTGTGATGGAAGGCGGCGGCGGAGCCGTCGGATGATCGAGGAGTGTTGATTCACCCTGATGAGGGCCAGGATCAGTGAGGGGAGCAGGTCCAGACGGAGGTCCGCTGTCTGTGCAGGGCTCTGCATCAGAGGGGGCAGCCTGAGACATGGTGACCTGGAAGAGGGAAGATCCTTCTGAGACGAGCAACTGATATAATCTAATCTATTTACGACTCTGTATGTACGTCGTAAACTCACAATCCAAATATTAAAATGTGAAATTAGCGTAACAAACCTGCACAGCAGCAGCATTTAGCAAGAACCACAGTTTAAAGTGTCACACAGTTGTTGTTAATGACGCTGACTTGTAGTTTTCTATTAAGTAATTATTAAATTACAGTGCCTACAAGAATATTAATACCCCTTAAACTTTTCATAACAGTCAAGTAGGAAGAAAGTGCTACCATGTCATGTGATGTGCATTTGTATTTAGTAGCATTTACTCCAATGCCCCAAAATAAACTCCAATGCCACCTTCACAAGTAAGTCCATATTTCGAAAATTTACACAACTACAAAACTACTAGCACATGTCAGTCCACCAAGACTGACAGATTGGATGAGGAGACAAAAAGCATTAATCAGAGAATCAACCAAGCGGTCCATGGTAACTCTACAGGAGCTGCAAACGTCTTCAGTCCAGGTGAAAAAATCTGTTGACAGCGTACAGTTGTACGCTTCATGCTGGCAGTTTATCACAAGCCACATAGAGGACATTGCGAACATAAGGGAAAAGTTGTCTTGCTTGAACTTTTTGAACCACACGAAAGATACTAAAACAGAAAACTAACGCTGCATATCACCATGAGCAAACTGCCTTCACCATGATCCACGGCGGTGGCAGCATTATGTCTTGGAGATGGGTAAGCTGGGCAGAGTTAATGGCTAGAGGTAAATACAAGACAGTCCTAGAAGGAAACCTGTTATGCTAACGTCTTGTGACCAATGCAGAGATTCACTTTTCCGGCAGAGAAGTGGGCCTAAACATACAGGAGGGCACAACTTATCATGCTTTAGAATGGACCAGTCAAAGCACAGACTTATGTCTAATTAAAAACTTATATAAGGTTATAACAGGGAAGGACTGAATACAAATGCACGTTACACTTTTCAGATTTATATTTGTAAAACATTTGAAAAACCAGGTATTATTTTACTTCCACTTAGGAGTCATATAATACCTTGTTGTGGTCTATCACATTAAATCCCAATGAACTGCATGAAAAATGTGAAAAAGTTGAAGGGTTTTAAAAAGCCATTGTAAATATAGGGAACAACGTCGCCATCTTGTGATCAGCAGGAAAAAGTACACTCGCATTTTTATCATTACCACCCAACATTTTAACATAATCTCTATTTGTTTGCAGAATACAAAAAGTTACTAAGCAACTCTATTCGCTCTATGTTCTACACACTGAATATAATACGGTAGTTAACTGCATTAATACATAGTTTCATTCCGACTAGAACAATAAAGGGCATGTCAAACTGTTTAAATAAACACATAATATTTCCTGAAGCGATAATTATAACGAAGTGGTGTTTAAACATAGGTAAAATAAAACATGTGCCTATCTATACATCAAGAAGGGGGTGAAATTATCATTGAGATGTGAATAAATGCAAACATGAAAGAAGATAAAACTACTTATAACACGGATTACATTACAACTGCAGTATGACAACTTTAACATCAAGGCAAGAAAAATCCGGAAACAAATATTATTGTTGCAAAGTATTTCTGAGTCATTCAAAAAGTACCTTTCTCTAAACTAGTAACTCTTTTGAGACGTAATCTAAGTGACAGCAATCGTAATTGTTTATTTAGTTGTAAGTTAACGTCCTGCAGAAAAAGGTAAACATATTCAATTCTACAACAAAAAGCACAAACAGTGTTTTGTTTTCCCAGAAAGAGACAGCAGCTCCAGCTCACCCGTTTGGTGCCAGCCAGCGGCTCTTCTTCCGCCCCGCCACGTCGGCAGGCCGGGGTCTGTGGCAGCGTCAGAGAGTCACGCTGGTCAAGATGATTCACTGCGGCCATAACAACCCCACGGTGTCTAAGCTAATGCCAAACGCTCGGACGTCATCTACAGCAAAAGAAGAGCTAATTTCGATGTTATTCAGTATGGGGGGAACAGTTCGCTATATTAGTTATCATATGTCTATTACTAAAAAGGTAGAGTGATGCTACAGCGTGTGAAACTGCAAGCAGACAGGAGAGAATCATCTCGTCTCCATTTAGCTTAAACGTTTGAAGTAAATGAGAATGTGCTCAACTACTTCAGCACAGTAGAACCAACAAGTTAATGAATTACTTTGCTAAAAGCAATTATTTACATATGCACACCATGCTAACTTGCAACGGTCGGTTACAGGTTACATTATACAGTTCTGGTCTCGCCCATATCGCGGCTCGTTGGTCTAGGGGTATGATTCTCGCTTAGGGTGCGAGAGGTCCCGGGTTCAAATCCCGGACGAGCCCGATTTTTAATTTTATCAATTAAATCACTGTAGTTTTTATCTGTTTACTTTTTTACTTATATATCAGTCAGTCCCTCCAGTTCCTTGAGAATTATTCTGAAAATTACACATAATTGGGAGTTTATTGCAGATTTTTCTCAAAAATTGTCAAAAACTTTCTTTCTTGTACTAAACAGCTGCCTCAGCCTTAACTGATGCCAGGTTATAGTCCATGATCTATACACCGAGTAACAAAAAAATCGCATTTACTGTCATAAATAAGTGCAAATATCGCAATTTCCAAATTAGTACCACAAACACTTTGATTTTTATTGCAAAAAATTACAAAAAGAATCATGCAATCCTGGAGGGACTGAAAAGATGTTCAATAATGTTTAATTTTAGGAATTAATTTATACATTAACAGTTTGTGAACAGGTTTTATCACTACATTGTGGCACCACTGGTCCTTAAGAGCATTCATGATCTCGATTTGGCCCAAAACAAAAATGAGTTTGACACACCTTCTTTTATGTATTACACTACAACATTTTTGTTCTTTTTGTGGTCACACATGAATGAGTAACAAATTAAACTTAGCTTGAATAAATGTTCTTACTTAAAATATTAATTTAAAAAATATATGGCAAAGAGAAACAAAGCAAAAGTATGTTTATTATATTTTTTGTACCACAATAATCTTAACATGCTCGAAAATATTCAGGAACTGAATTCTCCAAACACTATGATGTAAATGTAGAAGGCGACATTTCTTCTGTACATGTATTGCTTCTAAATATTTTTTCATCACTAAACAAATAGCTTGACTAGTTAAAAGGGTTTTTAAACAGGATGAAATTAAAACATAGCTAACATTTGGTTAAATTTAGATAAACAGAAATCTATTTTTCTTTGCACCGTATGTAACTCAAAAGAACTGACGCCTGTCAAAAAAGAAAGAAACAAAGAAAGGAAAGTAGAAAGACAGAACCATTTTTTTAACCAATATATTTATTGAGTGGTAGGAATATTGAATATTCTTTTTAAAAATGCAAAAATTACATATAGACCTTTAATGTACAAATATATGTTCACAGTTTAACACAGTTCCCTTTGAATTGCCACCGCTTAGATTAAAAAGAAATATGGTTTATTAAAGACACAACATGACAGAAATGTATAGTAGAGTATCAACAATCATGCGTAATAAAAACCATTATAGCACAACTCGCATGTGCATAGATAAAAAAAAAAAAAACATATACAAAGCAAAGAACTGCACTGAGTATCAGGGAGCAAATGCAGATCAGTTGAGCTGCTACATTCGGTATAGTATTTGTGTACATGTGAATAAATGAGGCTTTGCACCACTTAAAAAAAAGATAAACCATGACACCTGTAAAAGGTTTCAGATTAAACCAATCAGCAACTCTATAAGCAAGTGATTTTAAATTGCTTGGCTTTGGGAATGATATACAAGATACTATTTTTATATACAAATATATTTTTATGTATAAAGTGCACATTGGAGATGTACAAATTTGCTATTTAAACTATTTTGTTCTCCAGGAGGTGTAAAAAATTGTGCTCTAAAATCTTGCTGGCATTTCGTTGCAGTAAAACCTGTTACTGTGTATTCCTTTGATTATAAATATAGAGGAAAATTAACTAAATTTCCTTTCCAATTATGTCTTCTGCAAGTCATGCCTAAATGAAAAAGAACTCTTTCTGAAATGTCAATATTTAAGAGCAAATTTCCATGCTTTGCACTTTACATCTTTTGTCAAAGTGCCTTGCGAAAGTACCTCTAACTCTTGAACTTTTTCACGTTTAGTCAAATTACAGCCATGAATTTTAATGTATTTTATGTGACAGAGCAACAGAAAAGTAGTGCGTTTTTGTAACGTGGAAGGACTGCAAAACATAATGTGTGGTGGAAAACCGGCTACACATTACTCCTAACACATCATCGCCATGGCATGGTGGTGGTAGGATGATGCTGTGGGGGTGCTTTTCATCAGCACAGACTGATATAAAATCTTGTTACACGCTGCAAAAGACTAAGGCGGAGGTTCAACATTTTAGTTTGCTCTATCACATAAAATCCCATTACAATACAGGGATGTAGCAGGTTATAACACAACAAAATCTGTAAACGTTCAAGAGGAAGTAATACTTTGAAAGGCACTATAAAAAGTGTTATACTATAAAAAAAAGGCTACCACGGTGTCACATCAAAAACCAGAAGAGTTTAAACATACATAAAAACATGTCTTAATACACAAAGCATAATAGTTCTTCTACCCTTTAACCATTTTATGGGTGAATTTTTTTCTCACTCACACAATAATGCCCCTGTGCACCTACGTTCACATTTCTGAATGAAAACATTGATAAACACTTCATTCCTAAAAATGAATGAGACCTGCAGTCCCACTTTTTAACATGCAAAAGAAGACCAAACCAAGACTGAGCTACTTTTAGTAAGTGCATGTTTTCTTGCTCTGCACATGTTTGTGTGTGTGTGTGTATGCGTGTGTGTGTGTGTCTCCAAGAGAAAGCAAGCATTTAGCTACCTGTCTTCACTTCATCCTGTAAGCTTGTAGAGGCAGATGTGGTGTGTGGTGTAACGTGGTGGCAAATGACAGAGGAATTAGCATTAGCGTAGTCACAGCTAGCTGTGCTCTAGAAGAAGCAAGATGACAAAAAAAGGAAAAGTAAGAAGCTTAAGGTGTATGACACAATGGTCAGTGGGTGTGATGTGATACATTCTGGAAGGTTTTCACATTTTATTGTCCTAGCTAGCAAATAACATGTATGAAAGTGTGTGTCCAAGCCCACAAAGTAAATACAAAGATCTGATGTTGCTCTAAAGAGTCTGAGCATGCCAAGACTTGGTTGATGAGGCAGGTTGTTTCTGCAGACAGGAGGGCGCTGCTCTCAAGCCAGCTGAGATGCTGCAGCCGCTCAGGACCTTCCACAGCTGATCAGAGGTCTGACACAGCAACCATAAATGTCTAAATGAGAGTAGGAAGGTGTTACCAGCTCTTACGAATGAGGTGAAAGGGTTGAAAACATGCACCCTGAGGAATATTTTCCCCAATCCCTTTCAGTCGACCATTTTAACACCTTCAAGTCAAAGTGGTGAAGTCCCAACAATGAACCTCGGCCTGAAATACGCGTCGCCTGGCCGGCGTGGAGGATTTCACACTAAAAGGTGGCGTTTCTTGTGCAGAGCCAGGTGGTCTGAGCGGGAGAAGCTGCGTTCGCAGTCTGGACACTGGAACGGTTTGACCCCCGTGTGTTTGCGGAAGTGTCTCGTTAGCTCGTCTGAACGGGCGAACTTCCACGTGCAGCCTTCCCACACGCACTTGTAAGGTTTCTCTCCTACACAAAATAGAAGAAGAGGACAAAGGCATGAAAGGAAGGTCACATTAGACAGAACAGCTGGTGCAGGCATTGAGACGGGGCTGCAGTTGGGATCAATATAAGAGGTTTTGGTCAACAGTACATTAGCGTCAGGAAGTCGTGTGTTGCTTTTTAACACCTGTAAGCCTACCTCATGTTGTCAAACAGGTTCTGTTTTATTACATAGATTCTACAGACCTGGTAGAAATTGGGCTGCCTGGGTGTCACTTGAGAAACTGAACTCGGTTTTCATAAAATGAGGTTAATTTCCATTAATTAATTGTCAACAGGACGTCGGTTCGTTTTTCACACTTTCTCACAAGTTGGTATTAAATGAAGTCATCATCTCCAAACTGTTTTTTTGTATTAACTTATCTTTGATATTTAAATGTATTTGCTGATCTGAAACATGTAAATTTAACAAAGAGCAAAGCAAAAATAAATAGCTCTCCTAGGACGCCTCAAGGTTCTAGATGTTCTTGGAGCGTTGCGAGCGAGGCCTCTTACCGGTGTGTGTTCTGCGATGCGCTTTGAGGTGAGAGCTCTTGGTGTACACTTTGTTGCAACCAGAGAAGTCGCAGCAGTGAATTCGGCGCTTTTTCTGCGTGTCAGGAGACTCAGCTGGTAGAGGATGCTTGGAGCTCGTGCGAACTATCACTGATGGATTGTTGCACCTAAGGCGGACAAAAAAAGGGGGGAAAATTAATATAATGTTATTCCCTTTTTACCTAAGGTGGCCAGCAGAGGGGACCAGAGTCCTGTTTCAAAATGTTGAAATTTGCAGCCGTTTGATTTTGTTGGACACTACTATATTGAGGAATAGCACATTTTTCCCTATCTATTTCCCTTTGCTTTGTAGATTTACCATAAGGATATACCATATCTGTCTATCCACAGTTTGATTCTCTCAGATTGGCCCCATACATAAGGAAAACAATAATTTCTAAAACCTGTGAAGCAGTAGATCTTTTGGTCTTTACAGCCCTGCAAAGCTGGGTGCATAAAAATCCTAACAGTGAGACTGAAGCCTACAGAGCAAAAGAATACAATCCAAAAGATAAGAAGGGATACATGCAAAAAAAAACAAAAAAACCAACAACAACAAAAAAAGAAAAATAGCAGGGTGTGTCTGTTGTACCTTATCCTGAAGAACTAGGTGTGTATTTAAGTAAGTGGCAGTTGAGAGCAGGTGTCGAGTGTTAAAATGTGAATCAATTTTTGCATAAAGGAATGCAGAGAATCGCTCTGCAACACACATCGCTCCAAAGAACAGGGTCAAACCCATCATTATTAGTCAGCTCTGACATATTTACAGCTTGGTTATAGTTTATAGTATAGGGAATATGTGTGAGTATGTAGAGAGGAGATGTTGACAGATAAAGTCACACCTACTTATGCCTTCTTAAGGGGCCATTTATTTCTCTGTTGGCACGGCTACAAGAACAAGCCTGTAAAGGCAGCCATCCTGACTGCTGCTCTCAACTTACACATGGAAAAAAAAACAGCCAAAAAAAAAAAAGAAAAGTAGGTGAGAACCAACTGCCAGAGTACCTTTTTGACTATCACCTGTGCAAGAAAACCTGTAATTATTTCTTTAAGGGGAAGAAAAAGGCCTCTAGTTAGCGAAAGATAAGACGGTTCTGAAAAAACCCGAGGAAGTGCGGAAGATTAGGAGCGGGAAGGACAGGGAGGGAAGAAGTTTACGAGAAGTGACATGGACACACGTACAGCCTCTCCACTATCACTGGCAGCTCTGGTAAAGATGCGTACAAAGGGCATATAATAAATTAACTTTGATAATTCCTATTTTCACAATCACGCCAGAACTTCCTGGGTCAACTCTTTTATTTTGCTTAACCCAAATTATTTCTGTAGCATTTATCTCTGACAGACGGAGATTGTCATAGAGAGGTGGTGGTTTTAAGTCTAGTGAACCATTTCTGTCATGATTTGACTGTATGTTTTGGACTTTTATCCAACTTGAAACCCAATAATGACACATTCTTGCATTCATCTTATTTGTACTCCAGAGAAGCAGAATGCCAATGGAATACAATTATAAGTTTCAACACACGCTGATAAATTAAAAATGGTAAAAATGACAAAAAGTTCTTTATTTCCATTTATTTTATAGAATGAGTTAATAAGGGAACAATATTTTTTTCTCCTAATGAATGAATCCACTTTAATAAAAGTCGGCTTTTTGCTTTTGCAAAAAAAGATAAATTTATATTTCCAATTTTTTAAAACACAATTGGCGTTACTGTCAGTAAAAGTGAAAGGAATACATATTTTCATCAGTATTTCTACTGAAAGGGTGTGGCTGGTGAGCGGGAAGAGAATAAAAAAGGAAAGAACGATGATCCATGCACAGGAACAACAGATTGTTTCACAATACTATTCATAACAGCACATTGTGTATAGGATTTCCAAAAGCTGTGAAGCAGTAGATCTTTCATCTTTACAGCCCTGCTTATAAAAATCCTGAAAGTGATGCTGAAACCTACAGAAGAGCAACAGAATATGATCCAAAAGAAAAGGAGGAAGTTTTATTGCTACGTTTACTGGCAGTAAAAGAGAAAAGTGCTGTCATTTGTCAGAGGTATTTTTTACTGAAGAGGTGTGGCTGGTGAGAAGAGTGATTATTCAAATAGAGGAAAGGCAGATGTAATGTACAGTATGCAAAACGTTTGACACATGGTGTAATTAGAATATTATGTTGCAAATACAATCTATTTGAACAAAGGAACATACAGTGAGTGCAGGTATTAGAAGGAAAATAGGGGAGCACTAACGTAAACAGAACTTATGATTTTTATTGGTAAATGTCATCAAGACTGAAACCTAAATCTAATTTTTAGCTATTAATCCAAACCACAGTTTTTGTTTTTCTGATCATTTGTCATTGCCTTTCTCCCAGCAGAAATCTTTATTGTAGTATTTGCTGCAAAACCATTACTAATAAAGGAACAAAACTGCTATACCCTGTGTTTCAGTGTCAAGGGCCTTTAATGACTCTACTTGTGGGACAGCATCTAAGCTTTGAACAATTCTCAACATGGATCATTTTGAAACCGGGTCTATGAACAACACTTCCATATAAAGCTAAAGGGGAAGAACAGAAAGCAGCTTGTGCAACTTTTGCCGTTTCTCTCAGAATCTATGCATTTAGCTGGCGCCTGTGTGTGCCACTCACTCGTACTCGTGGGGTATCCTGATGATGGAGGATTTCATCTCATGGCTGCTCAGTGCATCCTGGGAGAGATCAGGTTGAGGCTCGGTTTTGATTGACTTGTGCAGGTCATGGACCTCCCCGTGCTTCGTAGAGTGAACTGGTAAAACATAAGAGATACACAGTTTTGTTAGTTTTCTTTCTGCTTACATATTGTGAAACTTTTCTTCACATATAAATGGTTATTCCCAGATGGTAAATCCAAGATTAATACCCAATAATGAAACTTTCACCAGCAGGTAAAACAGGACAAAAATAGAACATCTTCCAGAATAAAAAACAGAAAATTTGCTGAAATTGTTTTTCTAAGAGCAGAGCGGAAAAAGTGCTTCCTCATTATATGTAAGAGACAAATATAGACGTTGAAGAAGGAACCAGTTTAGGGCAATAGCAAAACCCAGTTAACTTCTGTTTGAATCCAACTTATTATTATCACAATAAACAATTTTGTTCGTGAGTTTAAAGTAAGCTAGTTATAAAGATAAGAGATATATAGCACCTTTTATCTCTTTTGATCTGAAGCATTTCTGATTAGAGTTAAGTTGAATTTACCTCCAACTGTGACACTACCCAGCCCTGCCGCTGTCTATCTTACATGAAGTGTTAGCTTCATGTATTCAAGATAGACATCAGGTGTGGTGCAAATGTATTTCAGACCGAAATAGATAAGAAATAGAAGAGGACTTTAGGCAGGGCAGAAGCAGTGTGTCCATTACACTGCAAGAGTATTTTTATATTATATTAATACTCTTGAAACCAAGATTTACAAGTAACTTTTCAGCAAGATCTAGAAGCGTGTTTTAAGTAAATAATTCCTTTAATTGTGGCACTAGTTCCACTGGCAGATTATTCATTTGTAACAAGATACTTTCCATTGTTATAAGTGAAATAATCTGCCAGTGGAACGAGTTATTTCTCATCAATATTAAGAAATTATTGACTTAAAAAATCTCCTATATCTTATCAAAATGTTACTTGTAAGTTAGTTTGGGCTTGTTTCAAGTGCACTTGGGTGTTTTTGCAGTGTATAATGCTTAAGAGTTTAAGTGCTTTGCAAATTTTTCATACTCCTTGGATTTTTCTAAATGACCAGAGTCAAAATTGACTCACCAAGGCAAAGTGCAAATATGTGCCACACTTTTAAAATTTTTATTTGGAAAAACCTTTTTTGACCTTTGCATTACTTTGCTTCCATTTCACGATTATTAGCTACTTTATTTTGGTCTAATCCCTTTAAAATATACAGATGTTTGTGGGTGCAAGGCTAGGTCGAGCAGAATACAGATTAAGCGACAAACAGATCTCACCATACTTATGTTCTCTGCTGGCAGGATGACCTTCATCGCTCGGGACCGGCGGGCTCACGATCATCGGCGGATGCAAGGGAATTGGTGACGGGTACATGAGGGGCAGCACGAGTGGCGACACCATCACCCCGGGACTTTGGATGACCATGGGTGGGTAAGGCATCATGTGAGTGGGTGGCGGGAGGGAGTGGGTGGGTGATGAGTGGAGCTGAGAGTGCGGGGAGCAGGGAGAGGCGCGGCTCGCCGAGCTGTAGGTGGAGGACGGAGAGCTGGGAGGCGAGGCCGGGGAGGACGCTGGAGGCGTGGACGAGGTGGAGGAGGAGCGCTTGCTGACCGACAGATCCACCGGCTCCTGCTGGGTCTGCGTGGGGTTGCACGGGGTGAAGGGCTGCATGGGCACCCGGTAGAAGGCACTGGGATGGTGAAAGATCACCCTGTATGGCTCTGGGAATGACTGCAAGGAGGGGAAGAGAGGATGCAGGAGGAGGAAGTGGCGAAGAGAAACAAAAGAACAGAGAGGTAAACATTTCCTCTTTGCCTTGAATAACATGGAAAACATGTTTCTGCCGCACAAACAACCACAGCCAGCTGAAAAAAAATGAAACGCAGCACTCTGCTCACCAGCAGATAACTGTTAAGTACAGTGCATGTGTGTGTGTTCATTAGCCTAGCAGAATGTGCAGGCATTGTATGCAAATCTCTACTGTAAGCAGCTTGTTTGTCCAGGAAGAGAAGGAATGTGGGAACTAGTTGGTCTAGACATTTAGCAGGAGTGTGTGTAGCTGTTTTTCATGTGTGTGTGTGTGTGTGTGTGTGTGTGTGTGTGTTGGAGTATGTGGGTTGATGGAAGGGGCATCAGCAGCATGTTCGGGCAAGATGGAAGCACAAAAAAGCATCTAAAAATGATGTTTGCAAAACACACCAGCCTTACCGTCTCCATGTCGGTCTTTGGAGGGTAATCATACATCAGCATGGCTGCACTGGCCAGGCTCCTACAAAATAAAACACACATGCATTGGTACGCTTTATCCTGCTCACACTGTCAGATATTCTCGTCCTTTTGCACTCAAGAAACAAAGCTTCAGATAAATAGAAACATCTGTGAGCCATAATCCTAGTCTAAAAAGCTATAATCCATTAAAAGTTTTGTTAAGGCCTAACTGAATTATATACGACAACCACAATTGTTTCTGAAAAATAAAAAAGACCAATAAAAAAAAATAAACGGAAAACCACATCTTGAAAAAATATTTCATTAGGCTCTCAGTTTTTATTTTTAGTCAATACGTTACTCTGTGTTGAAACTAATTTAACACAGAGAGAGACGAGTTATTTTACCATTGAAACAAACCATTGCAAAAGGATTTGCTGAAAGAAAAATGGATCCAGAACAAAGAGTAAAGAAGTACATCGAAGTTGTCCTGTCATGCTGGAGTTGGGAATGATGACAGCTTTTTCTGAAATGCCAACCGTGTCAATCAATATAGGTTATTAAAATCTAAAATAATTTTGTGCTTACCTAAAAATAAATGAACTGATAAGACATGATAAGAGAATCAGAATATGCTAAAATTGAGATCAATTTGTATGGCAGTTCAACCAGGTCAAAGATTTTCAAAATCCAGAGATCAGGAATCCTGTCATTCTGACTGATGAATCTATATAATGTTTATTGGAAATAGTTGATTTCACTGAGGCCGTACTTCTAATACAAAGTTTGAAATCCTCTCGTCTAATGAAATTTAACTTTGATATTTCAAGCATGCACGCACCTTTTATTCTACATATTTCATTTGTGTAATCCTTACTTGCCAATTGGTTCATACACATTAAGTCACATGACAGCTAAATATTTTTGATATATTGGGGTATAAAACTCAAAATGTCTAAAGAAAAAAGGTTTATGTGACCACAGAAGACATTTTGCAGGTTTGATGTGCCTGAAAACTTCAGACATCTGATCACACATTAACACTCTCCATGTACTGAGAACCGCCTGGTATTTGGATAAAAGAGTGTGAGGTTTCCACTCTGGCTTCAGTTACCTTGGCTTCAAATGGCCAGGTGCAGCTGGGTTGGTTGATTGGGTCTAAATGGGAGTTTTTGAGTGTGATGGCGTGTGTGTGTGTGTGTGTGTGTGTGTGTGTTTGTTCACTGGAGCATTAAAGCAACACAAACTGTCAAAGAATGTACCCTGAGGGACTCTGTGTATGTGTCTGTGTATGACCTGATTAAAGTCCAGAGTCTGGAGACAGGTTAGCCTTTAATTATTAACTAATGGGTAAGAACACCAGCCATCACGCAGCCGGACAGACACATACAGGAAGGCAGAGACACACACACCGAGGTTCCAGATGGGGAGAGAGACGGATGCTTGCTAGCTGGGTCAGGAAGGGTGTGAACATGACGAGTGGAGCCTCGCCCTTTGCCTGGCTTCAGGGAAACAAAGAGCCTGGCAGTCAGGTGTGTGTGTGTGTGTGTGTCTGCATGCTGTGGGAGCGTGTTTTCTAATCCAGGTTTGAATTGTATGGCAGTTCAACCAGAGGTCAAACAATTTTCCTATTGTGGTTTTTGAATCACACGCGGTGCTGACAGTACAGGCAAGTATAAAGCACAAACAGACCATGACAACAGGAAATGGGTAAAGGAAGGACTTTAGAGGGAGTTTTTACTGCGACAACCAAAAACTTTAGATGTGCCAAAGTCTGTTCTTTAGTGTGAGTAGAAAAAAAACAACACCTTGTTCTACGGTCTTGGCTTATCATCAGCAAATTGTCCATCACAATTTCAGCAGAGAAATATTGAGCACATCTTTTATCCAAACCCAAAAAAGCAAACTTGAGAAAAGTCTTCTTTGATTTGAATAATGCTGACTTTTAATGAATACAATTATTTATTCCCAGTTACTCTCTATTTTAAAATACTCACAACATACCAGTGGTTCTATTGGTATTTTATTGTAAAATAAAGATTTCAAAGGTAGTTATTTATCCTACATATATTTTTAAAGTAGTCATTAATATACTTTCCAAATCAGTTACGTGAAATAAATGCAGATTTCATTTAATTATTTTCTTTATTTAGTATTAGCTACTTTTAAAATGCTGCATTTAAACATTTTCTCAAGATTTAATCTGCTTATTGAAATTTTTACCTCTATCTATCAAATCAATATTATCTTTTCCAGCAACACATTTTGGTATGTTTTAGTTTTTCCCTCCCATGTTTAGTTTCACCTCATTGAATTTTTTAGCATTTGTGAATCATTTTGTGTTTCCATTGTTGTGAATTAATCCTTCTTTTTTAATAAAGAAGATCTAATGAATTGACTATTTTTAGTTTCATTTGCTCTTCATTCAGTATTAAGCCTAACATGAAATAGGTCGTTCCTTTTTTCGAGGCTTGAACTGTGAACTTCTATAGAGTTTAGTAAATCCTTACACGAAAGAGACTTTAAATTTTTTTTATCCATGTGTTTGATAGTTAATTATTTGTGAATTAAACCAAATTAATTGAAATTGGGTACCTGCTCATATTCTCCATCTGCAGTCAAGACAAGAAATTGCTTCTTGAATTTTGAAAATTAGGTCACGCTGTACTTGTCCTATCTTCACTGCTTTGTGTAGAAATATTTCAGCATTACCTAACTTTTGAAAATAAGTCAGGCAAAATTGAAAGGTAAAAATTACATACCAACAGTCACACATGTGACTTCGAGCCTCTGTTGAACTTCAGAGTATGTACTGTAAATGTCAATTATCTCTTAACACCTGAGCAAAAACAGCCCTGGAGACATTTGCACCTCCAGTTTGCACCCCTAACAGCATTCATTGATATGTGTGCAAGCTGAGGATGAAGGAGGATTGATACTTATCCAGGTTTGTCTTTCAAAAAAAATCTAACTAGAACAAATGCCTGTGGGCTTAAATGCAGGTTCAATTCTTAGTAAAAACTCCATGCAGTTGCAGAAACCTGCCATTGTCCTTTTTCCTGAGTACCGGTAGAACATTTACATAACTGAGAACAATGTGTGTCGCTTTCAAAAAGCTGATAAATAAAAACAAAAGTAAAATAAAGTGATCCCTTTAAGTAGATTTGAGTCAAAGACTTTAATCTCCTTCTCCTGCAGGACAGAAACCAGGCAGAAATCAGACATGATTTAAAAGGTAAAGGAACTAATTTAGGAGTGGGGCATAAGAAGCCTAAGTCATGGTGTGAGGGAAATATCTTTTTTTTTCCTGATGTGCACAAGTGGGTGTGTGTTTGAGCATGTCTGCAAATATTGTCTTTCTAGGTCAGTAAAGCTACTGTGTACTCAACCCCAACCCACTCAGCAAACACTTCCTGCATCTCCTCTCCACACTTGGACTCCAGCTCTTCCCCTACACCTCCTCTCCATTCGCTCTCCAAGCAATCACTCATGTTGCTACCATATTTATCTAATCCACCCCCCCACCGCCTCCTTGCTCTTCTTCTTCTCCTCCTTCTTCTCCTCCTTCTCTATGAATGATATAAAACAAACATGACTGAAGGGGAAAATATTGCGGCTTGCAGGCCTTGGCTACCGACTCAACCACACACACACGCACACACACACAAGCATTTTTACATGATCACAGAAGCACACAAAACTTTCTGCAAGCTCAACAAAACACACACACTAAATCACTAAAGGGCTAAATTATTACAGACACGCACACATGCTCTAATGGCAGCAGGCTGGAGATGATGAGATCACCAGAGAGACCAGAAACCTCCAGACAACGTCTTTGTCCAAGAACACACTGCAGCACACACACACACACACACACACACACATACACACACACACACACACACACACACACACACACACACACACACACACACACACACACACACACACACACACACAAA
>CAEFZX010009410.1:0-61682 GCA_903066825.1 Alfaro cultratus | reverse complement strand
GGTTGATAATCTCTACCCACCTCTCTTGGAGACAAACTGGGCTACAAATGGACCCTCTTGTCTTTTTTCTCTCTCTCTCTTTGAAAACCTGACATTATCATTTTTCTTAGCAGTTTAGTAACTGTCATAGCCGTCACTTGGCAGTGACAGCCAAGCAGGTCTAGAAGCGGTAACATTTAATTTTTACTGATAAAAACAATTTTAAAAAAAAACACAATTAATTTTGTAACTGACTGGGCCCCAATTTTTCTTCTATTTCTATAAAGAAAAAAAAAAACAACCATTTTGTGGAGGGGCCCTGTCGGTCAGGGGCCCTTGGAGTAGCCCTAACCTCTCTCCCCCCTTTATAGCCCCCTGTGTTTTATTACCAATATTACTTGTTATTAATTTGGTGTTAAGAGACTTCAAAAGTGCAGAAGAAATCACTGATGATTTTTGAACAATAACAATATTTGTTGTTAATCTGTTGCTAAGAGAACAGCAACAGGTTTCCTGTTGCTAGGAAACGAGCTAAGAGATGAGCTCGTTTCCTGGCAACAGAGTGCCACGAAAGTAAACATCTAATTTTTACTTTTGCAAAATTTACCTCCTGTAAATTTCTTGGGTCGAAAAACAATATTGTTGTTGTTTTTCAAACAATAACATTTGATGATAATATGTTGCTAAGAGATGAGCCGTTTTCTGGTAACGAAGTGAAACAAAGTAAACGTCGGATTTTTACTTTCGGAAGATTTAACTACTGTAGATTTCCTGTCTAAGCAGATAAGCAGTATTTCAAAATAGCTAATGTTTTATAAGCAATAATAGTACTTGTTATTAATTAACAATAACAATATTTGTTGTTAACCTGTTGCTAAGAGATGAGTTTGTTTCCTGGCAACAGAGTGCCACAAAGTAAACGTCTAAATTTTACTTTTGCAAAATTTACCTCCTGTAAATTTCTTGTGTTGGAAAACAATATTGTTATTGTTGTCCTATGTTTTTTGAACAATAACAATATTTGTTGTTAAGGTGTTGCTAAGAAATGAGCTCGATTTCTGCTGATGAAGTGAAATGATGTAAACGTCTGCTTTTCACTTTTGGAAGATTCAACTTCTGTAAATTTCTCGTGTCTAGGCAGTATTTCAAAATAGCTAATGTTTTATAAACAATAATATTGCTTATTAATTTGCTCTTAAGAAATTTCAAAAGTGAAGAATAAATCTTATATCTTTTGAACAATAACAATACTTGTTGCAAGTATGTTGCTAAAATATGTGCTTGTTTTCTGGTAACAATTTACCACAAAGCAAACATCAGATTTTTACTTCTGCAAAAGTAAAAATCAGAATGCAGTGAATACAACATTATAACATACAAGCATTTAGCTATTTTGTTTATTTATTAGCCATGTTTAGCACACTGAGTAAGACAACATGCTAGTTTAGCCCACATGCCACTGACAACATTTAGACTTATTAGACATTTTGGCTAATTGTAGCTTATACACTAATTTTAACATACTGAATGGAGTAAGTCCATGTCAACATGCTTGTGATTCTCCACATGCTCTTTAGCACTGATGCTAATTCTTAGCATCAGAATGCTGGGTTCCAACTGACCGGCACGCTTTGGCAGACCCTGTTGAAATTTCTTTAGAAATCTTTTTATTCTCTCTCCGAACTAACAGGCTATTTGAATTTTCACTAACCTGTGCTTGTCTACACGCCTAATGATAATCAAATCACGGATAACAAAGTGGCAGTTTCCAATTTTACTGTGATGCCAGTCATACTTAAAACACATTCAGCCCCTCAAGATCCTTATGAAGCCGACATACTTAAGTTAGTTGGCGTAGATGATGGGTTAGGTAAAATAGAGTTCATGTCATCCACTCTAACAAGACCTTTAGAAAACGAACAGGCCCACAGCATTACAGATCCTACCTTGTATTTGTAAATGGGTTTGAAGTGCTTTCTTTTTTACATTTTTATAATGAATTTTCTTGAGAAAACGTGTGGGTGCTTAATGTTTGCTAATATGGCGCCGTGTGGCACTGATGTACATATTTTCACTTTGACTTGTTTTAAATAGTTAAAATCAACTGGAACAAGGTTTGTCTGTATATCCTTTCCCAGAACCATCTGGTTATTGTTAGTACAAAAACTATTACAAAATGTTAACTTTAAAAATAAAAATCAGAACTTTGCTTTTAATCCCATCTCTAACTTTCTCAGGTGAAATATCTAATTTTAGCACAACTATTACTGTAGCACATCAGCTAGATTCAGATTCAGATTTATTTATTTGTGTCCCAAATGGGCAATTAGCTCACGCAACAGCATGTCACAACAGTTTATTCACTGCTTTTCTGTTTGTTTCAGTGAATGTGATGTGACTGTTTTTCCTACTTGATCTATAAACTATTGTCATGACACCTTGCTTAAGGCTAGCAGCTGGGTCTATACCTGAAAGATCAGCATATGCACAGCAGCATAAATATGAATGATAGCAGTTGCATCATTATTAAACATCACAAGAATGGTTGATTTTTTTTCTTTCTCTTATCATTGTAAATAGCTAATTATTTATAAAATGCCTCTGGTTTATGTGACCACACACAAAGCTTTGGCAGCTCGATTATTGAACAACAGCGCCATCTACTGGACTGGAGGACAATAATTAGCAACCCTCAGGTGAGATATCTTCAGGTTTTTGTCTCAACACTTTCACCCAGCGGGGCTTCGGGTAACCACCTGTAGCTTCATTTCCAAACCTACAGATGAAACCACATATTTATACACTGAATGAAACAAAATGTATATTCCTCACTGTCTCACATTATGTCAGACTCAACTTTGCTTGTTAACCTTGCCTTAAAAACACTGATAATTATGTCTAGTTAGGTAGTTTGCAAAACACACAAAGACCTTTTTAAAGATGTGACCTGTGGTCTGGTGAAACTGAAGCAGTTTCTCCATAATGACAGTTGTTACACCTGGAGGAAAAGGTGGACCTTCAAAACTTAAAACACCATCAGAAATATGAAATATAGGTTTGGCAGCATCGTGTGTGTGTGTGTTTGTGTTTTGCTGCTGGTTGAATTGGTGAAAGAACATCATTTGGTAATACTGAAGCAAGCAGCATCAATGCATCAAGCAGGAAGTTAAAGCTTGGGGACCAATGGATCTTCCAAGTGACTCTAAACGTACCACGAAATTAGTTACAAAGTAGTTTTAGGACAACAAGGTCAATGTTTTGGAGTGATTATCACAAAACCCCCATCTTGGTCTTTCAGAAAGTTGATGGGCTGAGCTTAAAATGTGAGATGTGTTCAACCAAGAAGGTCTCAACGCTCGACTCGTTACTCCAGCTCTGATCAGAGGAAACTGTTGTGGAAGGAAACCCAATTTGTTTGACTCCACAATTTTGATAAATATTGAGGACATGTATATAAACTCCTGAATTTGAAGTTGAAGAGAATATTTGTTTACTATTATTCTGGCATTTAGCAAATAGGAATGATTGTGATAATCCTACTTGTACTAAAATACAAAACATCTTCATCCACTTTAATAACAGGAAGGAAGTAATGGAGATGTGTTTTCTTATGAAGTGTAAGTGTTTAGTTTCTGCTCTGTGTCTTGTAGTTTCATGGGGTGTCATGTCAAACCTGCGCGGGACACTTTGGGGAACAGCCATTTTATTAGTCAAATTTGAACCTTTGTGTTAGTTTCTCTTTATTCCAGTGCCACCATGGTGAACACCAATGTTAAAAAAAAAAGAAAGTGACATTTTTTTTTCTCGTATTTTGTTAAAATGTATAATCAGAATGAAGACAGTTAATAATAGAAACTAATCGTAGAAAACAACAGCATGACCTCACAGCGTTTTGTATCAAACTCTCGTCCCTTCAGACTAACTAAAACAAAAAAAAAAAAAAAACAAAAAAACCAGAAACGAACAGAAGTGGGCCAGGGCAGACAGGAATTAAAAACAGGTTGTTTTTTTTTATGTATATCCACATTATTCATATTTTTTTCTTATCTTTATTTTTATTTATTTTTTCCCATAGACGTTAGAAGTTTGGTTTGACGTTGGGGATTTCTGCTGGATTGTCTCACATGTCTTATCTTCCCTGTCGAGGAGCATCGCTGCCAACGCAGCAACGGTAAATCTACTGAGGAAAAAGAGCCACGACGACTCTACCTAGTGCACTGTAAGGAGGGGGGATGGGGTCAGAGGTCAAGGGGGGGGGGATCTATCTGGACACACTTGAAGTGCAAACCCTCAGTTCTCTAAAGCCTCCCTGTTTTAGCTAACATCATTTACCACCCGGGCAAACAAGCAGTGGCAAACTACACCTGAAGACAAGAGCCGGAGAGCCTCCAGCCCTGTATTTATACTCACAACATAGTTATTTCTCATCATTACAGTACAGTATAGATCAATAGTTTTCATATACTTGTCTTATCTTTTTATCATATTGCACCATCAAGAATGGGACACAGAGAAAGATTAACAGAGACTCCATTTCCTAATTAAAACAAGATATGTGCAAACATGACTAAGGACTTTATTAACCAAATCAAATTCTTCCCTGTAATATCCACAAATAAAAGCGATTTCTCTTTTTATATATATATTTATAGTAATAAGAATAATAAATCTTCACATTGGATCATTTCATAGTGTGACAAAACGCCTGACTGGACAACCCAGCCACGGCCGTAATCATTGTCTTTTAGTTGGTCAGTCCCCATGCATCCATAGGAAATAGATTTTTTTTTTTTTCTTTTCTTTTCTCTTCAAAAAAAGTAACAATTTGAGAGCAGCTGAAAAGTTTGGACTGGTGTCAATTGCTTTTCATTCCAAGGTTTCTCCTCCCCCCCTCCGCCGCCCCTGTTCCCTCCGAGGTTTCGTTCGGCGTCTCGGGGGGGGAAAAAAAAAGTTCCGTAGGAAAAAAATGACTCCAAATCGTCATCTTCCACTGCAGGAAACTTAAAAAAAAAAAAAAGAAAGAGAGGAATGAACAATGTCTTGGATCTTATAAAAACAGAGCAGTAATGATGACGATAGATCAGTTGGTACTTGGTAATTAATGATCGTTAATAGCTGGCAATTAACAATTAATAATCACTGATTAATAATAAAGAATTACCAAGAATAAATAATGCTCCCTTGTTGCTCAATTAGTTTGGCAAAACTCCTCCTGGAGTCGTTCTGGATGAGTGAATTTTTCCTCCCGAGGTGAAACAAAAGCAAAAAAATAATAAAAATACAAATAAACTGTAAAAGAAAACTCTAAAATCAATAAAAGGAGATTAGTAAAAGTGACCCCCCCAGCCATGAAGGGAGGGCACGTATATACAGAACTGCGTGGTGAGAGTCAGTTTACTGCACTTGAGTGTTCAGTCCAGTGTTAGAGTGAGTTCTAGTCCCGCCCCAGGCGCCCCTGCTGTTATACCAGCGTGTAGGACTTTGCGTAGGGGTTGCTGCTCTGTTTCAGATGTCCTCTGGAGTCCAGCAGGGACTCCTGTGAGGTGCTGAGCTTGGCAGCCTGGGCCAGCTCCGAGCCCTCCCTGTGGGGGAGAGTGGCCGCCGAGCCGGGCTGCCACTGGGCCGCCGGGTCCCTGCTGGCCTGAGGGGCCTCCGTGGGCGTGGGCGGCGCCATGCGAGACGGCCGCTTCAGCGAGCGGCTTTTCTGGGGCTCCAGGCAGGTCTGGCCCATGGCGGCTCTCTCGCCGCCTGCTGTCCCCCTGGAGGAGCCCGAGCAGGACATGCCCCGGTTTAACAGGAAGTCCATGCGCAGGTATGGAGGAAGGTGAACCAGCTCGCCTCCTGCAGGACAACACAGAGGAAACACAGTTAGCTTAGAATGGTGTTGTGAAAACATCATCATGTTTCTTACCAATGCATACACGAGAGTGATTAACAGGCATCTCCTCCATTAACCCTTTAACAACCTTTCTACCAGCGAATCACTCGTATAATGAGGTCAGCAGTTCCATCTGGTGTTTGCTAATTGCTGCTGGCTAGTCTGGAGGAGCTGAGTGGGGGAGGGGGTGCTTGGCTCCCAAGAGTATTTTACAAACCCGAATCGTTGCCATGGGAGATTCAAGGATTTATCAATGATAGAATCAAGGTAACACTCCAGGTATGATTTTGATGAGGGAATAACATTATAACATGATGTAAAGTTTAAAAAAGTTGGTTTTAGAAAGCACTGCCCCTTTAAAACGACAAGTTTGAATCCTAAAAACTTTCTTGATAACGACACATTAAGATATTAACCACGGTTGCATTCTGCGATGCGCTAGAGAAGAATTGCTCCGATACTTTCTAAATCCATACACAGCAATATTTCTTAAAGTTAGTGTTAGTAGAACGTGTCTGTATTAGAGGTTATTAAGCTGTAAGGAAGCTTCAACACACTGCGGCCTTTCAGGCTGCGCTAACCGGACCGCCGTGGCCTCACCCGGTCTGTGGGCCTTGGGCACGGCCATGTTCATGACCCGGCTGACGTCCTGAGGTTTGGGCGGGGAAGCAGTGAAGCGGCAGATGCCCGACTCGGACGGCGTGCTGGACGTCAGGCTGTCGGTGTAGTCGTTGGTGCCGGCCGTCATCTGCTCCGAGGAAGTGTCGGAGATGAAGCACTCGGTGATGGTGAATTTGGCGTGGCGCAGCTGCTCCTCCATCTTGGCGTGCTCGTAGGCCCGGGCCAGCTCCTCGTAGGTGGAAGAGGCGCTCTCTGTAGACACCATGCTGCTCCGCGCTCGGTCTGGACGTGGCGTGGAGTTAGTGGAAGGATTAGTGCCGAGAGTTAGTGGCAGAACAAGGAGCCTAAGAGCTTAGTAACAGATGGATCCGACGGTACACGTATTGATGTTAGAAAACAGCTTTAGCAGTCAACTTGAAGCTCACCTGTGTCCTGAGATGGGCTAACGCTGTAGCTGTCACTCTCCTTGTCAACAGAACCTGCGACCCTGGGTGTTGGCAGCCGCCAGTCAGTGCTGAGAGTGTGGGAGGAGACAGGGGGGTGGGGGCGGTTCAAAGTCCACTGGCTGGCGTAGCGGTTGCGGGCAGCTGGGCCGGCTTTGGCTGTTCGGCGGGCAGTCGGGTCTAAGGATAAGGAGGAGAGCCGAGCTTCATACAGAGTCTGAGTCAGGACCTCGTCACCTCCCTAAAATAATGGCCTAAATCATTTTTAGCAAAAAGTGATATTAACAGAAAAAGAAAAAATCACCCCATTGTTGTTGCCAAAAGGTGACTTAAGCAAAAAAAAAAACAAACAAACAATATAAAAAGCAATCACATTTGGCAAAGAGAAAAAGACTTAGGTCATTACTTTAGGAAGGTGACAACCTTAAGAATTTTTTTTTATTTAAGAAATTAAATAATCAATTCAACATTTCTTGAATTGGTTATTCAAGAAACCAATTGAATACACTGTTTTGTGAGATTAAATATGAAGTAATGAAGTTCTGTTTGTTAAACATCAGATCCTGTCATGTCTGGGGATTTTCTATGTTGCTTTTGAAGTGTTTCAATTTAATAAATTTCAGCATCTTACCAAGTATTTTTTGTTTCTAGTGTAAATTAGGGGCCGGTCGATTATCATGTGTTTGTTCAGCTCAGAAGAACATAAAATGTGGTGGTTAAAAACCAAAGCATAAGGAACTTATAAACTCCAACACCACTGTGTTGTGAGTGTGTTAGATTTCTTCCCCAACATGCAGCATACAGAAGAGGTTAAGATTCAACAAACAATAAATGACAGTTGCTGTACATTGTAAAATAACATGTCACACTGCTGGGGCAGAGCGAACACAGTGTATCACCATCCATGCTTAGCAAAAAAACATGGACAGTCTCTTGTTAAAGACAGGCAGGAAGCTAAAGAAAATAATTATTCAGGAACCTTTAAGTGTTAAAATAACAAAACAAAAGGTAGTACAAGAGCAGGAAAGTCAAACCGTGTTACTCACAGTTTTTGCTGACTGTTGGACGCCTGGCAACAGCGATAACACTGTTGTTTACTTGAACTGACCACTTGTGTCCTCAGGTGGTTGATCTAACTATCCCAGCTCTCTTACAGAAATCATCTGCATTTGCTCTGCCTGCGAATCAAATTACGTCCTGGCTGAGACATTTCTTCTGAGAGCCTGGCTTAAGGTTTGGATCAAGGCTCTGTAACCTTCAGTCCAGTGAAATAAAACTCGTTGAGAGCCACAAATACTAAGTCACCATTTGAAAAAAAGACATAATTTTTGATTAGTAACCCAGGAAGTTTGTCATATTTAATCAACCACAATTTTATTTCCACTGTTGTGGTTTTAAAATGCTAATAAAAAAGTAAGCTTGCAAAAGGAGAGTAAATAAATGTTCTTCTATGACACGTTAATAATTCTGCAAAGACAAAGCACATAGTTTCCAACCTAACAGCAAGAAAACTGGGTATAAACATAGACTACAGGTACTTTTTGTGTTATTCTACTGTTGAAATTCGGTATTATTATTCAATAAAAAAAAAATTAAACTGCTGAAGTCTGCATTTGTCTATATTTATCCATATTCACAAACATTAGGTGGTTTTTTACTTTTTTGCCATAGTTATTAAGAGTAATTGTGAAAGAGCGACTAAAGCTGCAGGTTGGTGTAGATTGTTTCCTCGGTGAGGAAATTCCTGCTCTTTTTCCCATAGTGAGTGTGTATGAACTCCTTTTTTAAGATAAGAATTTATTTTCTAAAGGATGATTAAATGTCTTCCACGGAAGAAAGATGATAAAAGAAGGACAAAAGTTTTTTCTCCGTATCATAGTCCCTCTTCTAGATACTTCACTAAACTCCTTCTAAGACGATTGCGCCCACATACTCAGGAGTAGCATTCACATTCACAGGAACTAGATTTCAAACAATAAACCTGAACATGAAGAAGGGAAGAATACAGAACAACTGTTTGAGTAAAAGTTTTATCCTAACTTAAGTACCTAGCAACAAAACACAAATTCAAAAGAACAAAGAGGAAAGGTTGCAGCAACAAAGCCTGCAGTGTTTATGTGAAATGATGTTAAAGAAAAAGATTCCGTACTGGACTTACTGGTTCCTGGCCTAGCATCTGATACATCTACCAGTGGACCAGTGGCTTGGGAGAGGGACTGGTAGTGGACAGTATGGGTGACTGTGGACGACTTTTGCTTCTGCGTCTCTCCGAAGTCGTTATCCGTCAGCAACACAGTGGATCTGTCGTCTGTCGGACAAAAACCAGGAGATCAGGGCCAAAACAGCAGCAGTCCTGAGCTTTGTGTACACTGTCCTGTGATGCTTACCAACAGTCTCCATGGTGTCCCTCTCCTCAATGAGGAGTTGGGCTCTGGGGATGTCGATGTGCATACGCAGCGTCTGCTGCTGTTTGTTAATTGGTTCTGCCGGACGCGTGTTTTTACTGAGGAACACAAAAACGGTCATATCTGAAGAGCATATTATTTTGTTCTCAAAAGAAAGACACAGCTTGTAATGTCTGCAGATTGTGCCATGTTATAGCACAATCAAGTAACTGTGTTACCTTCAGTTGTGATAAAAATGCTAAATATATCAAATATGACTTAAAATAAATTTTACTTCCTAATTTAACACCTTGAAATTGGAGTTTCGGAAATGGACATAATTCTGTCAATTCTACCTGACTTAGTACAGAAAATGTGAGACACAATAGTTACGTCTTTCTGTTCTGTGCATGAAAACATCTTATTTCAGTTGTACTTCATCTAAAGACAATGATGTTCAACATTTACCTCATGAGCATTTCAGCCAAACTTTTCGCATCTGGAAAGCAAGGAGAATTGTACTTTATGTGTTTGAAACTGTAGCAAACAAACGAGCAGTGAGAGAGTTGAGCAATAGTTCATCTCACCTCTCAGCCTTTTGAGCCTCTGCTCCCTCCTCCTCCTCCTCAGCACCAGCAACCCAATGAAGATTACAACGATCCCCACCAACACGCAGGAAATGGTCACCATCATCTTCAAACCTTCGCCTCCCCCAGACTTATCCTCGCTCACATTGGGCGCGTTCACCAAAGGGGCGATAGTACCTAAGGATAAACTGAATTTAATTTCAAAGACTCCCTTTTTTAAAAATTTTTTATTTTGCAAACACCGAAAACGACGTACTGCCATCGTAGCTGAGCGTTGCAAACTTGACTCTCTTCTCAGCGTAGCCGGCACTGTTGGAAACTTTCATCTGCAGCTCATACCAGGTGGCCTCCTGCAGGTCGTACAGAATGTAGCTCTTCGTAAGGGACGTGCGCTGCGCTGTGGTCCAGGTGGGCGCATCGACGGCCCGGTACTCCAGGGTAAAGGAGGTGATCGGACAGCCGCCGTTATTCCAGCCGTTGAGGTTGAGCTTGACCCGAGTGGCGTTGATGCTGGTGAAAAGCTCCTGTTCCTTAGAGTATTGAGGCTCTTTTTCAAACACAACGAACAAAGAAAAAAAAAATGTTGCTTCTGTTCTCAACAAGGATCTGTTGTCACTAACTTGTTTGGTGGAGGGTTGTTGAAGGATCAAGAACTGAAAGTTCACTCAGTAAATTGCTGACAACTTTTTCTTTAGGTTTTAAATATCGTACAAGCTGCATTTCTAATGAATCATACAGGGAGTTAGCATGCTAAACTGCAAAAATGGTCAGAAGGAGCATAGTTTAGTGAAGTGTGTTTCATCAAATATATCTCTAAAAACTGCCAATAAAGCTGCATCTACCTTAGGTGATGTGTTTGTGAGTTTATTATTGTAGCTTTCTGAACCTCATAAACTTGTGTTGAAGTAGGTACAACCAAATGTCAGTAGCAGTCAAGAAAAAAAGGAGAGCTAAACTGGACTTTTATCCATTTCATCCATCCATCAACATCCTTAAGGTCAATGGTCAGAAGGTGCAGTGGTGAGGACATTTATTCTGTTAATTTATCACACTTTAAGTTTTCAACATATACATGACTGATTTATTATTCATAAAATAATGCTACTAATTTCAGTTCAGCTCATTAAAATACAATCTATATCAATCAAATTTACATTCATTGCTAATATAAATTAGCAATGAACGTATCGTAACGTAAATTAGCTGATTAAACTCCTGATATCTAGGAATCTAATCCAACTCCTAGCTATGAACAAATTAGTACAGTCTGTTTCAATCAAGTGGTAAGACTTAATCTGTTTAGGTAAGAGGTTGTCTTGCTACGAATGGATCTCAGTTCAACACTCAGCAACATTTTACCAGAAAGAAGCTGTCAGAATCATACTTAAGAAGGGCCAGTGACCAGTTTGGAGGACAATAGGTCTCAATCACAGTCAGCAGCAGAGCAGACGCCTCCTAAAGTACAGGAAATAAAACAAAACGGGTACCTTTGCCGTGGGTCTTTGCTTCTATGATTTCACTGATGCGACCAGGACCAACTGCGTTCTGGGCCGTGAGGGTGAACTTGTACCAGGTACCACACTTGAGGTTTTCCAGCCGATAGGAGCGCTCACTGGGACTGATGGCGAAGTTACCCCACTGTTCACTGTTGTCCTCCGAGTACTGCAGGATGTAGCCTGAAAGGAGCCGGGTGGGAACAACAACGGTCAGCCGTGGAGCTCGGTTCTACGGAACAGAAACGCTGAACCGCGTCTGACCTCGAATGGAGCTGCCGCCGTTGTCTCCTGGGATCCAAGAGAGGGTGATTGAGGTTGTGGTTGTCTTGGTGACGGTGAGGCGAGGCTGGTCAGGTGGAACTAGAGGAACCACAAGGATTTATAAAATTACTATCACAGTCAGACTTACATGGATGTTTTCAGACAAGTGATCCATCAATTTTTCGGCTCTGGTAGTGAATCTCACCTTGAACCTGCAGATTGAGGACGATCTTGTCTGAACCAAAGCTATTACTGGCCACACAAGTGTAATTCCCAGAATCCTCCGCTTTCACTGTGCGAATAACAAGGCTGCCATTTCCATGGACACTCCGCCGGCTGTCTATCACAACAGGAGCCGGGGTTCCGTTGCTGGAACGCAGACAGATATTCACAGTTAATGTTCTGATTTCAGGAAATATCAACATTAAATATATTCACCAACTACAAACCAGTGGACGTCTACAGTGTCGTGCTAAATGGTAATTGGCCTGTAGTTGTATAGAGCTTTACCTAGAGCACAAGACCCCAAAAACACAACTTTCAGTCATTCAGCCATTACAGTCAGACAGAAGCGAGGCATCACTCTGATCACCACCAGCAGGTAAGGTTGGAGAAGCGTTTTGCCCAATGGCACAATAACAGAGACACCAGCAACCCATCGGTTGCAGGATAAACTCCTGCCACCACCTTTGCCTCCTGGTCAAAGTCCCATTTCAAAGTGTTCGGAGTGAAAGTGTTCATATGGCCATGATCTAAACTATGATGTTCACTTTAACTGGGTCATTTCAACACAGGAACATGCTGGTTCTTGTGTTGATATGCACAACAAATCCTGTGTCTGATGTAGCATTTCCATGTTGCTATGATAGCCATGTTTAGCAACAGAGATGGCCTGTCCAGAGTTATTTTTCTGTCACATTGCTCAACTTGTTAGCTTAGTTTGGCGGCCATCTCTTGGTAGAGTTGTAGTTTTTCCATAATTGATACATTTTCAGACGATATAACACCTAACCTTGTTTTTATCTTCATCACAAAGTTGTTTAGAGGTAGTACCTCCAAATAGAAATAGTTGTGCCATTTTTACCCTTAAAGCACAGGTCAAGTCCCAGTTGCTCACATTGAAGTGAGTTGTTTAAACATCACAAAAATGAAAAGTTCTAGGAACATCAATGCTTTTGTAAGGTACAGTGCATTAAAACCTGAAATTGGTTTTTTTTTTTTTCTGTTCTTATTTGTACCGCACTCACATCTCCTTCAGCCACTTGATGGTTGGGGACGGATCACCGACCGCCTTACAGGGGAGCACAATGTCCCTCATCCAGGGAGTCGTGACTGTCCTGTTGAAGGTCAGGATTCGAGCCGGAGCTGCAAATACAAACACATAGGCTTTGTGAAATCACAGCACCCTCCTGGGTTAGCACCGTTCGTGTTTTGTGACCCTTCAGCCAACCGAGTCAAGGCTCAGTGTGTTAACAGTGGAGACAACATTGATCAGGCAGAATGCGGACGCCCTGATAGGAGCTGAGGGTTCAGACACCGCAGGAACTATCAGCAAGCGCAATCAGCTTATCAGCTCTCACTCAAGCATGTACATGAATGCAGGCTTATTTGCATTAAACTGAAGAAACAGATAGGAAATTTCTATTTCCATCCACATCAGTCTGCCATAATGAATCGTCTTTGAATTTAACTGTGGGCTTTGATAAAGAAATGTGCATGTGTTCGGTACTGACCTTCAGCCATGGGTTTGACAGTGATGATCTCGCTGGCATTTCCGCGGCCTGCGGCAGTGACGGCCACCACCCAGATGCTGTACTGTCGGTTCCTGCTCAGGTTAGGGATGCGGTAGAAGAAAACATCTGGAGCTGCTTCGAATTCACTGCTCACCTGCAGGAGGAAGGTGGGAAAAAACCCCAAACATTTAAATAATGCTGAACCTGTTGCAAATTCCATTTGCTCACCAGTCTTGAACAAGCTGAATACTGAAACCGAAATGACGGAGCAGGAAAGTTGTTGGAATCGGTTTTACCGTAGGGTGTGGATTGGAGCAGAAAACGGTGTATTTCCTGATGATGCCGTTCACTTTGAGAGGAGGAAGCCAGGACACAAACACCACTGAGTTGGATGCAGCTGCAGCTTTCACACCAGCTGGAGGACCAGGAACTGAAAGCAGAAGGAGATCAGCTATAGTAGAGATCCGTAATGAGGCCTGATCAGTGACCGGCCAGTTAGAAACCAAATAAATAAATAAAATACAGTCTTTTTTCAATAAGTGAACGCACCATACTAAGTGCTACTAGTATGGTAGCAGAAGTATCACACCATCTTATTTATTTATTTTTCTTTTTAAAAGATGTGTTCATCTTCCTACCGTCCTCCTTGGTGCGGGTGTAAATCTGCTCACTGCGGACACCGTCTCCTGCTCTGGTGAAGGCCAACACCTGGATGCTGTAGTTGGTGTATTTCTCCAGTCCATCCAGCTCCAGTGAGGGCTTAGAGGTCGTGACGTTCCTGATCTCCCCGAGCTCTGAAGAGGCAAAGGAGAAACAGGAAGGAGCGAAAGAGAGCAGTAAGAAACTCTGTGCCTCGGCCAAAACTAGATTCTGATCCAGAAATCAAGAATACAGGAATATTGCTAACAACCATTGGTCCAACAACACGTCTGTCAGGTGTTGTTCTCCAGCTACTTTCTGTCTTTCAGTGTCACTTCAGGTACCGACCACTTCTTCTCTAAACCCTAAAACTATATGTTGTTGCTATATGTTTATATAATAGTGTCCATGCCTTTCAAAAGTTTATTACAGCTGGTTTGCATAGTATTTCCGATAACATAAAATGATTCCAAAACTGTTTCTTTTACTCAATCTGAAAGTAGACATGCTCTCAGACGATCTTCACAGGCCAGGAAGCTCATCTGATAAATACAATAAGTTGGCCATATCTGTCATATCTGTGATTTTATTCTCTACCAAATAAAACAATTGAGGAAGCAAGTGGCTAAGATTACCCTTTTCAGTTTTCTTAGTTCTAATTTTGTTTATTGTTGTGCATAAACAGAATATACCAAATGTCTTGTTACTGAGTTTCATTTGCATTTAACATTAGTCAAACAATCATCTAAAAGCATTATAATGTAAATGTTCCCCCACTGTCACTATGCAAGCCGGTTCTGGCTGTTAAATCAGAAGCGGCTTGTTGTCCAGGCGGGCCAACATGATGTGACAGTGCAGGGGCCAAAGGTAATCACACTGTCACAACCAATCCCACCAGCACAAACGCAGCATGTGACAGCACCATGCCATGCTGCCTGACGTCCAGCAGAGGACATCTCAGACACACCGTCCAACTAAATCAAGAAATTAAGCAGCTTTTGTTCACACTTTAAAAATATTTTCTCAGAGCTGTGCCGTGTTTATGTGTGTTTTTTTTTAAAAGCCAAAGTGTGACTGTGTACCTCCGTCAGGCAGGTTGGCCCAGTAGATGACCCGGAAGCCCAGCAGGTTGCCGTTCAGGGCGTCTTTGGGAGGAGTCAGCCAGGACAGGGAGATGACCTCTGGAGACGTGGCGACGGCCTGGACGTTCTCAGGAGGACGGCTCGGCACTGAGAGAGGAGAAAGAGGACAGGTTAGACACTGGAGGGCAGAAATGCCTGGCAGTACCCTCTAACGGCCACTAGATGGTGACAGATCCTCACACATGCTCCTTACATCACAGCCTCCTGCTCTACATTCATCAGCTGTGCTAAACAAATACATGTCAAACCAGGATTTTTCTTTGAATAGTTTAAAAAAGACTGGGAAAGTTTGAAAAATGTTTTGATCATATCCAGTTCTTGACAAGTATGGAGATCAATTATTTTGGAAAGATTTAAAACAGCGATATATCATTTTTTTTTATTTTTTATATATATATTTTTTTTACCTATTTGTTAAACTATCACTATGGTGTGACAGCTTGGTATGAACAGATAATCTCATCTAAAGAAATACACCGCTCTGTCAGAAGCAACCAATCAGAGCCAGGAGGAGGGTCTTAAGGCTGTCAATAACTCTCTTGTATGCGCTGCTCACAGCATCCCCCTTTCTCTCTGCCACTCTACAACTAGCAATCCACAACAATGAATGCTAAGGCTGGTTAGCATGACCACTGATCACAGCAGATAAACAGTTTTCCTGGAATTGTAAGTTGTTTCTCTGCCATTACCACACTGAGCCTCGCGTACACAAGGATGATTGACAGTGCTTAGACCCCTCCTCCTGGCTCTGATTGGTTGGGAGCAGTGTGTTTCTTCAGACAGCACTAGTAGCTCAGGAAGGAGTTTGAGGAGCTCGATGTTTTCACAGATTATCTGTCTCATATTACATTGTCACAACATGGTGACTGTTTTAACAAATATGTTAAAAGTCTATTCTTGTAAAAGTTACATGCTTTAAGGACAACCATCGTATAATAACTGTATCCTAAAACAAGGACAGTATTCTATCCCACTTTTTAAATGAACGAAACATTTCCGTTCAATGGCCCTCATTTACTAAGTCTAAAAAGAAAATGTTTTCCTACCGTCCTCCAGAGTGGTAGCAGCCACCTCAGTGGAAGACGGCCCGGTCCCGGCGCTGTTGCTGGCCTGGACCACCACTCCGTACTGGGTGAACTTCTTCAGGTTGTCCAGGACCAGGCTCTCTGCGTTGTCCCCAGTCGTCTCCACGCTGATCACGCTGAACTGGTAGTTCCCACCGGAGCTGTACTCCCGGTAGCCCACCTGGTAGCCGCGGATCGCCCCGTTCTGCAGGTGCTTCTTGGGCGGCTGCCACACAAATCATGCAAGTGATTTGAAAGCTTGTTTTTCACACAATGTGACGTCAACAACCCAGATCCCCACAAACGAGTATTTTCCCTACATTTTCTTGTGTGTACTTTAAAAACTTTGTATTTTTTAAAATCATGGAGAGGAAATCTGCAGTTCATCACCCAGCTGTGTTTTATTTTCACGATACATTTGTTAGAAGAAAAAACAAACATGCACAACTAGCTAGTGCCTGTGTTCGCCCACTTCAAGTCAAGTTACAAAACCAATTTTAAGAATTTTAAACTCCAGTGAACCACAGTGAGAACCATTATCCACAAATAGAAAAAAATTGAAAATGGTCGGTCTACAAAAAGTTACTCAAGGCCAAAAAATCCTCCTGGAGGTTACAAAAAGACCCCAGAACACCATTTAAAACTAAAACCTGCTGTTGACTAACAGCTTGTCTCACATTTGAAAAAAAATAAATAAATAAAACTGGTGGTGGGACTTGATTAAAGTTTTTAATTTAGGAGTGTATCAGAAAAGCACAAATTCAAAGGTTCCAACTGGAACCCTTGATTATATATATATATATATAAAGTGATTAATTGCAAAAAAAATTTTTTTAATGCCTTAAAATTGATGTAATTAATTAATCAAAATTAACGAGCTGATTTCTTGTCCTTAAAAACAAACAAAAAAATCTTCATTTCCATGAACTTTGGGACAAAACTAAAAGCTTTGGGAAGGCGAATGTCCTGTTACATCTGGACCAAATTACCACAACATGTCAGAAACGTCAAACTGTAGTGTTGGTAGTACGGTGGTTTTGGGCTGCTGGTGTAAATTATGGAACAGTGAATTCTGTTCTCCTGCAGAAAGGAAAAGAGTTCATGAGTTCTTTAATTCAACCACCTCTTTGTTTTGCAGAATTACAGTGACCCAACAAACACCAGCAAATCCATCTCCGAATGGTTAAAACAGAAAAAAAGGAAGAATGTTAAAAGTCCTACAAATTCTGTAGTTATTTCTGACTAATACGACTATAAAAAGGACATTCATGATGGAAAACCATTCAATGGATCTCAGTTGAAACAATTCTTCACAGAAGGAAACACCAACATTCTTCCTCAGTGGCGTAACAAATTCTCTGATAGTTTCTGCAAACCGTTGATGAGACATGTTGTCTCTTCTCAAAGTCAATAGCAGCAGTGTGCTGCGTCTGGGTTGCATGTGGTAGAAACATCGTCGGGACTTACCCTCCATGTGACCCGGATGCTCTGAGAGGAGAGGGCTTCCAGCTGCACGTCTTGAGGAGGTCCATCGGGAGCTGCGATCACATCATCCACACCGTTCAGATATGGAAAAAAATAAAGAAAACACAGAGTATGAAGACTGAGTGTGTGAACAGATGGGACGCTTGGACTTGCTGGTGCATCCTGGGGGTGAGGAGAAGCACCCCACAGCCCCCACAGAGGGGTGAGATGAAGGGATGACTTGCAAAAAGATGTCCAGCCTCAATCTGTTGACCGCGGTGTGACATTTACTACTGAGGCCGCTAATTGAAAAGTTCTGCTTTTAGCATCGGGTCAGCGTGTGTTCAATAATGCAACAGAGCCAATGGGGCTCCGGGTTGGAAATGTTCTCAGTTCGGTTAACACCTTCTCAATGAAACCTAATTTATTTGTATGATTATAGTTGATAATAATTACATTTTAATAAAGAAGACCAAGTCTATGATTTATTTAAAGTATTATGTCTTTTATAGCCACATAGTATCAATCAAGTAATTATGTCGTCTTCAGTTGTTGCAGAAATGCCGTATATCAAATAAGACTCAAATTAAATTTGACTTTGCAAAATGTAATTGAAATTGAGACTCTGTCTCTTTAAGAAGCTCCTGCATCATTCGATGCTCCGCCTTCAAGTAGTAGCTTCAAATTTCCTCTATTAAGTGTTTACAAATGTTTATTATTGTGCTGAGAAATCGTTCGTATGCGCAGTTCCACAGGGTGTTTGCTGATTGGTGCTGCTGCTAGTTTGAAGGAACTGAGTGGTGGAGGTTTGGGGGAGGGGCTGCTTTGTGAGGCACAAACTCTGGCCTGGAAACTGCAGCTGCGTGGCTCCCCTGAGCAGTTTACCAACCCTGATGGTTGGTAAAATGAAGAAGCAACCCTAATGGTTGCCAAGGGAGATTCAAGGATTTCTCAAACATTCATGAAAGAATCAAGGCGACACTCCAGATGCGTATTTGATGAGGGAATAACATTATAACGTTGAAAAGTTGATTTTACATATAGATGCCGTCCGTTCTGACTCACCTGCTTCGTCTGTGGTGATGGTGAGCTCGTTGCTGGCCTCGCTCTTCCCGATGAGGTTCTTGGCAAACATGCGGATGTTGTAAGTCGAAGAGGGGTGAAGGTCGATGATGGTCGCCTGGTTCAGCTGAGGCGAGACGTCTTTGGTCTTCTGAGCCGTTTCCCAGGATGCTGAGCGGGGAAACACGGAGGTTCTTATTGGGGTGAATGAAGGCCGGCCAGAGGCCAGATTAAAGTAAGTCCCGTTAAATCCCAGCACTGACCCAGAACCGTATGACTCTGGGGACTGTTTTTGCACCTGATTTGTTTTTGCTCTCGATGTCAAAGCCTGTGATGGGACTGTTGCCATCAAACCCCATGGTCCATCGCAGAGCAATGGTTCTGTCCTTCACTTCTCTGATCTCCACCTCGGGAGGATCTGGCGGCTCTGTGAAGCAGGAAGTCGTCCGACACGGTTTACTCTAAGCAACACCTCAGTTATGGGTCTGACCGGAACAAGTTCTCAGAGCACTTCGGTGGGTCAGTCCTACCTTGCACTGTGAGCTGAATGATTCCTCTGTCTTCACCAAAGGAGTTGATGGCATGGCAGGAGAAGAAGCCTGAGTCCTCCCTCACTGTAGGCATGATCTGGTGGATGCACAAGGAGGCGTTATGATGGACGTTAGCTGAGAGGTGGATGGTGTAGAAACTGTTTTTTATAAGAAAACCAAACCAAAAAAAGGCTTTTTCGCCCTCCCCCTGTTCGTAAAACCAGAAATGGACCATGGAAGCTTAACTGTGATTAGATTATTTATTCAGTTTAATATATTTGTAAAGAAATAAAAATCCTGTTTATTGTTCTGTCTCGTTAGGAGCTCCTGTTTCAAACGGTTTGTTATTAGCTGAATGTGGAATATTCTCATGTATTTATGTGGGATGCAGCCCCTTTACAAACATTATTATACTTAAGCCCCTAAACAGCAATACTCAGATGAATGTGTTTATTGTATTTTACAAATTCTTTTTATGTGAGATGAGGATAATAGAGAAAAACGGTAACAATGACAAATTAACTGAAGTTGGCCCAGCCAGTAGAGGTGTGTGATGCTGCATGTTTTTGGTATTGATCGGAAGTAAATACGGCAATATTTATATCGATAGATCTCAGTCCAGTTCGACAAAACAATTTCTAGAGCCATTAAAACAACACCACTCTTCAAAACTAAATAATTGTTTTCTAGTATCAACAATAGGACATTTGTTTAGATTTTTAATTTCAAAATGAACAATTTTACTTTTGGTTTTAGGTTTAAAACATTCAAATGCATGAAAGTTTGGTTGCTTTCTTTTCTTCCAGTAATTTCCTTGATGTTAAAGCCAACCATACATCTCTCTGCATGTAGCTACATCTCTATCTATACGAAGACCTATATGTGTTACCATCATTATATTAGCATAATTTCTTCACCTGGGAACAGCTTCGTCCTTACCTGCAGGGTGGAGATGACTTCATCGCCCACCTCCTTAACGGAAACAACGTAGCGGCTGGTCTCCGGGTTGATGATGCGTTCCTCTTTCTCCCAGCGCACCATGATGGGTTTTTCTCCGTGGGCAGTGCAGCTCATCTTCTTCTCCTCTCCCTGCGTGGCCAGCGTGGTGTTTGGGTAGGATGTGATCATGGCAGGAACTGAGGAGACAAACAGGCATATCTGTCAGAATTCCCTCGCAGGTGGTTTTGGTTCCATATGCTGATGCGGCACAGAAAGAATCTTTTTTTTCTGGCTTGCAGGCAGTCAGAAACAGCTCACGTTCTGAAAGTCCTGTGCATAGCTAATGAGCTGTAAGCACACATGAGGTTTCGCTTTAATGCTGACTTTAAGGAAGCGTGTGGCCCCGCTGAGTATCTTGTATCAGAGGCTCCTTAATGGTGCAGGGAGGCTGTAACAACCCTCTGAAGACACCACACTTAACGCACAATAACGACATGCATGGCTCATTACACCCACAGCGGAGTGTATAACAAGCCCGTACTCCCAGATGCTTTCGCACACACACGTATGCTCACGCACAAATTCAGTCTGGGCCTCACACACACACACGTATGTGAACACACAAAGCATAACTCCGATGATGTGATGGAAAGTGTCAGGCAAGAGGTTGCAAACATTTAAGCCTCATCTCTTATTCACTCTGCCGCCATTTGGGGCTCGGCTACGGAAACGAATGCTGATTTATTTTGCATGACAAGTATGAATTTTTTGTGAGACACATTTGGGACGAGCGCCGGGGAAGAAACAGGTGCCTGGGTTTTATGTAAACATTTTCGTTTTAGCGCACGGCTCTTTTGATCCCGCCCTAAAAAAGGCTCAGTTATTTGTTGACACCTCTGGCAGAGTGGTTCACTCTGCTAGGTGACAAAATATGGGGACAGCGATACGGGAGGCTGATACGTTTCCAGCCATTAGGTCTATAGAGCATGTGTGGAGGGCGAACTTCACACATTTCAACACTTTGGGGAATAAAAGGGAAAATCCCGTCTGCCAAGGTACAGTCCTGATGTGTGACATAACAGGAAACGATCAGATTGTAGAAAAAACATTAAATAGAAGCTGAAAAGTGGAAGTAGCAGAAGCAGTACTTCAAAACTCAAATTCTAGGTCAGAAATATCAACTGGATCATATCAAACTCTAGCCTCACAATTCAACATGGCTGCCACAATTTATAAAACAGTAATAATCTGTGCCTTATTAAATCAGTTGCCACTAATAAATTTGTGCCATTTTTATATTAACAGTGTTTCTGAACGTAGAAACACATTATTATCAACTTGTATTGCTAACTGTGCTCAGCCCCCATATTAAGAACGGTTCTTAAATCTTCCACAAGATGAAAACATGAACTTGTGTCATTGTCTTAGGCTCTAATGAGCTGGTGAGATATTCATGATTTCATTAAATCAGAGTTAGAAGAGGGCAGATTGCTCATCTAGGGCTAGGGCTCACTTTCACTGTTCTAGAGTTTGGATGCTAGTGTTTTATTTCCTATAATGAAAACGTATCAGTTTAACACCATTTTCAGGAGTAATCATAGTTTCCAGCTGAATTTCTTTTCTTTCTGTTCACTTGTGTATTTATTAGCTATAAAACACTTTGTATTTTATGTATGACTCGGTTTTGAGACTATGGTTACGTTAAACCATCATTGCAACAGGAGCAAAGGGACAACAGGAGTAACTTCAAAGCTAAATAAATCAAAACATAATTTTACCAGAACCAGCTAAAAATCCTCCTCTCATCCTGAACAAAGGTTGCCAGTCATTTTGAAGTGGTGTTAAAAACTCAACCATCGTTTTTTTATTAATTATTTATTGTGATGTAAACTATATCTGTTCATGTCTGCATCCACTTGCTGGAATTTTCAAAACCTGCTCAGACTCCAGATGTTTTCCTTGTTAAAGGGCACAAAATCAACTTAAAGTCATTCCTTCATCAAAAACACTCCTGAAGCAGCTTGTAAACAGCATCATGGAGAAGCATTGTTGTTATGATGCGCTGAACAGGAAGCATCTAAAACGATTAAAGTTTCTTAAAAAGGGCAATTTCAAGGCTTCAGATTCAACAGTGATGCAAATTCAAATTTCTGTTGAGTTATTTTTGATACATACATCATTTTCATAACGACTGAATGTATCGTAGTTACTTGACTGCTGTATAAAATGGCCCAATGCGCCAATTCCAACATCTGGTTGTTGATCATGACTCTTGATGTGAAAAAAAGTGTTTCAAATGCAGGTTTGTGAAATATATCTGAAAAACCACCTCATCCTAGAGCAAAAACTTTTCATTGAAAAATAATAATTGTTTTTTTTAATTGCCATGTTTCCACTAAGCAAATGTATTTTTCAAATATGAAATTGCACAAGTACAAGTGCACAATAGAAACAGATACTGCCAATGCATTTCAACAAAGACATCTACAAGGTTAACAATGGATATTTATATTAGTATTTATTACATACTGTATATTCTTAGTAGAAGAAAACCAAGGTTTTATTTTATAATTCCTAAAAGTAGCTGCTCTAAACTCTCCAATCTCGATTAAAATTGTGACCCAGGCATCATTGAGAAGGCCACAGTTTCAACTGAACATGTCTCCAAAAAATGTCCATGAAGAGCAGAAAAGAAAGACTCAATAATCAGAGTGTGTGGAACATGGCGAGGCCTCTGGGAAGAGGTCTGTGTGTGTGATCTGTGTGTGCACGAGCAGCTGAGACCCTGTGATTGTTGTGCTGATTTATTTCTTTAATATGCTGCAGAATTATTGCGAAAAGTGAAGAAGAAAAGAAGAGCTGTGATGCAGGAGGAGCGGATGGCGCTCTGAAATTAAACCCGGAGATGGGTTTAATTTCAAAATCAACATATATATATACACTGTATATATACAGTATCTTGACTGAATGTTGCTTAATGTTTATCTTCTCATGGATCCTTGTGGGCCGGTGTGTTCATGTTGACACACACATCTGGAGAGCAGTGAATGTCCTTCAGTGTTGTGCTGCAGAGCGACACATCAGCAGTTTGGCTGTTTGGAAAGTGAAGAAGAAACAGCCGAGCATGCAGCGCATGTTTGCTGCGCAGTACAAAGTGTCTTTTATGTGGAGGTGAGGAGAGCCCTGTTCCTCCACAGCAACCCAGAGGGCAGTGATGATACGCTTAAGCCTGCAAGGGATTGTGGGGGATAGGCTGGCTGCTGATAGGTTACTCCCCTGAGACAACCCCCCTGTATACTCCCTCCCTCTTTTCCTCTCACCCCCCTTCTCCCAGGCTCCCTTTCACCTGGCCAGGTTACCATGCCAACCAGCATCGGACAGTCTCTCCTCCTCTCTCCCCACCTCGCCCAGGCTCCTCTCTCTCTCTCTCTCTCTTGCTCTCTCTCTCTACAGACGCTACTCCTGGCAAAAAAAGGGCCATTTCTAGTAGCCAGGAATAGAAAATGGACCTGCCATTGATTTCCACTGGAGTGGGATGATTGCACAATCACGTCCTGCAATGTCGCAGTGCAGGGGAAAAAAAAAAAAAACATCACAAAAAGAAAAATGTTGCCAATGTGTCTAACTGCCGGTGTTAGTGATGTGGCAAACAAAATTAGCCAGATGGGCTAGACGGGAGGATGATAATGATACGACATAATTACAGGTGGACGGCTAATTCAGTGACAGGCCATTCAGCTGTGATCAGGAGGTAAAAAACCCCAAAAAAACAGGGGTCATTGGGTGAGATTATGGTTATTTTCAGCTTCACTTGAGTGGGATTAGATGTTTGTTGTAACAAAAGAATAGAAACATCATATTTCCACTTAGTTATTGTGGAAATCTGTTGTTTTTCAACTGTTGGTGGCATTTTGTGGTTATAAATGTCCTGATTCACTTCAGTTTATTTGTACAGTGCCAATTTACAACTAATGTCATCTTAAGGCACTTTAGAAGGAAAACTGAACCAACTTATATCCAAATATATGTCAGTTTTAACACATATTTCAATTAAACTGAATAAATTCCAACTTGGTTCCAGTTGAAATACAATGCAGAGCCAAGAAAAATCTATGTAAAGAAACCCAGCTGATTACTTGGCAGCAATCTCAACAAAAACGTTGTAGTGTGCATTCATGCTTACACATACATATTCATGAAAGCCACATAGAAAATTACGCTCATTAATAATTATTCTATTAGTAATTTGGTGTTTTTTTGCTCAACAGGCCCAATTTTTTGGGTAACACTTTATTTGACGGGTTGTGAATAAGACGGTCATGACACCGTCATAAACGTAACACCTGTCAGGAACATGAGTAAGTCTTCATGAATATTTATGACTGTCGTCATAAAGTGTCATTAGGTAAATCATGACACTTTTAATACAAAGTTGACATTATTCAAAATGTCTTCGTTACGACAAATTGACATTAACCAAGAAATCTTGATCTGACATAAATTTGTTATAAAAGTATTACTGATTAAACTTTAAAAATTATGTAGCTTTATGTTATTAAAGCTAAAGTTTAATCAGTAATACTTTCATCAGGAGCCTGTGTTAATGTTCTAATTTTTACCCATTTTTCTTTTATTCTCCTCTGTTTTTTGTTTTTTTTAAAGAAATGTTTAGAATATTTTTAAACATCACAGTCAAAATGTCGTTTTTCAAAGTGAGGTAAAATTGGAGTAGCCTTCTTTCAAGCTGTCGACGGACGACTGGTGCAACATTTTATACTCCGTGAAGCCGGAAAACTCAAGTAGCTGATCATCTTTCTGGTAGATCTGAGCGGTTCACCTCCGTCAAAAGCCTTTGACAGAGGTTACTAAAACTGTAATCGATTATTCCTCAAACTGCAAGATCTTCAGGAGATTTATGCCTCACATTGGACATCACTTCTCTTTTTTTCTGTTTGTTTGGATTTCAGTTTTAAAATAAATATCCAGTTTCGTTAAAACACACCCTGTGGTCCACATGCAGTGTGCTGAGCTGCTCCCACGCGGCGGCCTGGCACCACAGAGAGCGCGAAGCGAGGGAACATCAACATGAGGCTTTTAGCCCCGGGGACCAGACTGTATGTGGGTGCTGAAGCGGGGTGGGGGTTGGGAGAGGGGTAAAAAAGCGAAATTGCACATCATTGACTGGTTCAATGGGCGTCTGCAATGTACTGAAATAATTCCCTTAGCTGCACAATTGGCTCGGACATGGAGCATGATAGCAGCCGTGCGCCTGTAGCCTGGCAGTAGAGGAGGGCTGGATAATGATAATATCACATGAAGGTCACAAGTAGATAATATTTAATCTTCTTGAACCCTCTTGTATTTTGTCATGTATGTGGTCCTTGTGCCCAGGGACCACATATTTTCAGGACTTTTATTCAAATGGCAGCACATGATGATAAAGTGGAAAGAAGGTTTTGGCAAATAAAGATCTAAAAGTTGTGAGTTTGTATTTAGCTGGATGTAAGGCAATGCTGGTAGAAAACCTGTTAGAAAAGTCTTAGGATTTCAAGGTTTCACTGTCCAGCAGGTCAACAACCCCAAACATGGAGATTAAAGCATGTTCTTGAGTTCGAATGGCTTAATCAAAGTCCAGACCTAAATTCAAATCAAACCTCGGAGACTCGACTCACAGGTGCTCTCATCCAATCTGAGTGAGTCTGAGCTATTTTGCAAAGATGACCAGGCAAATTTTCAAGTCTCTAGAGAAGCAAAGCTGGTAGTCTTTCCAAAAAAAGCCCTGTGAAAGTCTGAATAATAAATGCATGCCACACTTTTTAGATTATTTAAAAAAATGTCTAAATCCTCCACTACTTTATCTTGGTGCGTCACATAAAATGCCAATAAAATTAACTAAATTTGGCACGTAAAACAAAATGTGAAAAACCTCTGGGGGTGTGATTACTTTTGCGGTGCAGCGTGGAAATCTAACGGACAGTTCAGTGACCATGAGACCATTTAGCGCCGCTCTCCACTGAAGCCTCATTATACACTCTGCCCTCATCACCGTCTTCAGACATTATGATGTCTAGCGGGCTTGATTGGTCTTAACTGGCTCTGATAAACACTGAGTGGCTGCTGGCTAGCTCTGATAGCATCCACTGTGCATTGGTAATGAATTGGATGAATTGCATCTGCTTTGGATCCACAGTGGAGATGCTTGACTGAAAATTGCGTTAAAGCCATCAGTTCAAGCCCCCACCTGCAGCCGGATTGGGGACTAACTGGATCCACTGAAAAAATGGACGCTGACGGAGGCTGAGCGAACCCAAACGCAGGAGCTCATTCGCGTTCTCACAGGGTTTAAAGCGGCAGCATGTAACTTTTATAAAATAATGTTTTTCTACATATTGAGACAGATAATCTGTGAACAAAATCAAATCTGCCTTCTCCCAGTGCTAAATAGAAACAACTAAACAGAGCTAGGAAGAGAGTCTTAGCGCTTATCAATCATGCTCATGTATGCGCTGCTCATCCCTGATAGCAGAGCTTCCTGATAGCAGAGCCTGTAGCTAAAGCTAAGGCTAGTTAGCGTGGTCACTAATGCTTTTCCGTAAACGGTGAGTCGTTTCTCCCCCATTAGCACATTGAACATGATTGACAGCGATAAGACCCGCCTCCTGGCTCTGATTGGTTGTTTTTGGTCGTGAGCGTTGTGTTTCTTCAAGTGGCAATAATAGCTCAGGGTGGATGTGAAGGAGATCTATCTTTTCACACATTATCTGTCCATTATCATACTGCCACAACATGGTGACGGTTTTGAAAATATATAAAAACTACATATTTCATTAGAGTTCCACACTGCAGCTTTAATTCTGGTGCAGCGAGGGCAAGCTGTGATGCATGGCGTATTACGACGAGACATTAGCTTGTGCGCGCACACACGTCTCATAACAATGAAAGTGCCAAGTTATGACATCAGAATAGCAGCAATTCATTTCCTGGGGAGTCCACCACAATAGCGTGGTGGAGAGGGATCTACGGGGAAGCGCTAGCTTGCTCGTCTGGACCATTATTCCTTTGTAATGGCTGCGGCGGAGCCAGCTCTTTATGTTAAATGGCGCGGTCCTGTGTGAAATGGGCGCCTTTGTGTGTGCTTGTTTGCTCACCTGAGAGCATCTCTGCCATCCATGCATCTGTTCCATACATCTCAGATTCGCTCTATTGATTTTTCTCCTGTGTGTTTACTCACACATCAAGCCACATTTGGACAGTCGGTAACACACACACACACACACACACCATGCTATCCATCACATGAGCGCGTCAGCCTGCGTTCCACCCTAATTGGCTCCTAAGCCTCTTAAGTAGCCAGGGCTGCTGGAGTGGCGTAGGCTGGCCTGGATAAACAGCACACAGCGTACAGAACATCATAGCTTCAGATGGTCTACATTACACCTAGAAAACGTAGGGAGAAGCTTTAAAGGTTAATGAGCTCATTGTCTGAATGCACACACACACATCCCCCACAGGGGACAAGCAGCAAGGTGTGGCTCTCCTTGTGCCCAGGGGCCTTCCTCCTGCAGAGAGGAGACACAAATCAGGAATGGAAAAGTGCCACAGCAGCAAGATGGCTCTGGAGCAGAGAACGAGCCGGAGGGGCCGCAAACAGACACACAAAGGCCCGAAAAACAGGAAACACGACGGAGATCGATACTCTGTGATATGAAGCCCAGGTTTCAGGACTGCCTTGACTTGTTATTGATAATGTGGGTTAATAGAAAAAAAAAAGAAAAAAAAGCAAAGTAATGAAAGCGTCTCCAAGTTTCTGGGAGATCTATTGCTAAAAACAATCAAGCATGGCAGAGCAAACGCAGCAGTCTGCACTGAAGGAACAGTTAATGTGGGGTTTCCATGTCTTTTATTCACAGTTTCTACTATGATGAGGCTCTACTACAATGTTTTTCAAAGTGGGGGCAGCAGGACCCATGGGGGACAAAACACGGTGTTATGGGGGCCTCAGAAAATTAGAAAGAAGATGAGACAGAAAATGCAAAAAAAAAAAAAAAGAAAGAAACTATTTCCTTTTTCACTCAGTGTAAATAAAATAAGTTACTGAAATGTCCATCCTTCTGATTGGCTGACTGTCAAGTTTACCAAGCTGCTTTGCTCCTCAAGCTAGCATTGCAAGTGGGAAACGGAAAAGTCCAAAGGAGCCGTCCTGCAGCCTTACTGTGGTCACACTGCTGCAAAAAACCTGAGAACTCCTTGGTGAATAAAATCAGAAGCTATAAGGCAGCATATGCTAAGCGAACGTAATAGGAACATAAAAACTGTGTTTCACAGTCGTTGTGAGGGAAAAGCTGTGCACACCAGACACTGAGTTCCTCGCAGCTTCATTGCAGCCTTTCTATCTTCCAAAGAAATTTCCTGTTATTTTTCATGTACATTCACCCAACATCAACACAGCTGCAGATCAAATCATGGCTGCAATAAATAATTTAGAACTAATATCTCTGGACTTCCCCTAACACATTGCAGGTGATTTTAACCAGTGTTAAGTTGACAGGAAGGGGCAGTATTATGTATTTTCCAGACACATGGTGCCATTTTATAACACAATCAAGTTACTACGTTACCTTCACTTGTTATAAAAATTATATATATAAAATACATATGTGTATATATATATATATATATATATATATAAAATAAAGAAATTTTGAGTCTGGGAACATGATTTCAAAATCTGAAGATCATACACTCACAATCACACAAACAACTGATAAACCTCTCATGATGCAGAATTAAAACAATTCTACAAAGAAGAGAGAAAAAGAAATGCAAAACAGAAAGAAATCTATAAAGAGGAGCAACACTCTTCTACCACATCATGAAGTGTTGCCCTGTTCCAATATTTTTAGGCATGCAGTTCTAATTCTGAGCCTTCAGTAAGACAGAGTCGTAGGAACTCTACCGTTTGGCAGACAGCGAGGATCTCGGCAGGAAGTCCTCTGCTTAAGGTTGATAAGAGCTGCAGGGTCCTAAGCCTCATCTAGCAATGACTGATCTAAATGTGCATCCAGCCAGAATAAAGCTGGAGATGGCACACTGTGCATAAAAAAACAACTCTGGCAGTTCTGAAAAAAAAAAAAAAAAAAAAAACTCTGACGTTCTCTATGTTATGCTGTACTGTTAGGTGTTTGCTTGCACCATGAGGAAAATGTTTTCGTCTTTTAGCAAATACAAGGTGAAGAAATCTCCACAGTTCTCTCAAACGCCTGCTCCACAAAAATTCCGTATTGCAGTTTCTGGCTATAAGCAGAATCCAGGGCTTAATCCAAAGTACTTAAAAATTCCCACTTTCTCACTCAGCAACTAAATTCTTTACTTTCACCAAAGCAACAGCAGCAGTTAACAGGAAGTACAGACTCTGTGCAGAGAAAGCGGGAGGATGCTATCACCCTGAATGCAGCTTCACCTCTGAGTTTTAGCAGTAACTATTACTAGAACATCACCAGACAGAGACAAACCACCCAAAGGTATACAATTTCAGAACAGAGGTATTTGAAGTTGAGACTTACTTTTGACGTTCAGATACATGGACTTGCTAACATCGGCCCCGACGTCATTGCTGACCCGACAGAGGTAGAAGCCGCTGTCTTCCTCCAGTACATGCTTGATGAGCAGGGAGCCGTTCACCAGAACTTCGATGCGAAAGCCTGAGTTGAGGGCGATGGGTTTGAACTGAGGTACCCCGGCACCTTTCAGAGAAAGCAGAGCAGGACGGTCACTTGGGTTTTATTCTGTGATGAAGTCATTGCGAAAAAATGGATATTTGTAAATATGAAGGAAAGTAAAATGTCGTTTACTAATATGGTATCCCATGGCAAATCCCTGTTCATGCAATGTATTGTCTGTTTCCCAAACCCACAGAGCTCCTCCAGACTAGCAGTAGCAGCAATTAGCAAACACCTGGTGGAGCTGGTCTGCTAAGATTATCAGACAAACTACAACGCTCCTAAAAACGACTGTAAATGCCATCAATAGAGAAGTATTGTTGTGATGATGAAGGTGAAGGTGGAGTAATGGAAAGGGTAGGAGCTTCTTAAAGAGACAGAAGTCAATTTCAAGGAATCAGATAACAACTTAAATGCCTTTTAAGTTGTTTTTGACATACACAGCATTATCATACAAACTACAGCAGTTACACGATTGTGCTGTAGAATGGCACTATATGTAAGAAAAATACACAATACTGCCCCTGTAAGAGGTTTTCTTCCAGAATTGACAAGTATTTAGCTCCAGCTTCAGTGCCCTGCTGAAGAATAGCATCACCACAGCATCATGCTACCACCACCGTGTTTCACAGGGCTGATGCACTGTCTGAGTTCCCTCACATAGATGTTTTGCATCCAGATAAAAAAGTTCATTTTTTTTCTACCACCAGCACCTTTTTTTTTTCCACGTTTGCTTTGTTCATGTAAGTTTGACCTCCTAAGATCCAAAACCAAAAATTTCCAATCAAGGAAGTGGGGAGCAAAAGGTGATTTGGTTCTTGGACTCACTTCCGACTTGATTGTTTTAATAATATATACCCTTTATTTCTTACAGAATTTGCTTCTAAACTAACTTAAGTATATTCTAACTGCCAAAAGAAAAACTAAATTGATAGAAACTAAAATTTACAAAAAGTCAGCATAAATGGCCACATCACAAGCATCTGTTCACCTTTGGAGTACTCCCACTGGATGGTAGGAACTGGATAGCCTTCAGCTGAGCAGTTGAGGATCACCGCCTTCCCATAGATGGCATCCTGGTCCTTTGGTTGCACCACAAATTTAGGAGGAACTGCAAGTAAAACAGATTTCTGCTTATTGATGACTGAATGTATTTTAGCTCTGGATTCTGAAGCAAAAAAAAGGAAATCTAAGCACTTCCACTGCTTGCATCTCTGAGTTTATCGTCCCCCCTTTCTTTCCTCACCTCGGACGATGAGCTGACTCTGGTGCTCCACAGCAGCAGCCTGGTTGCGAGCGATGCAGGTGTAGTTCCCGTTGTGGGCCAGCGTGAGGTTGGAGATGCGCAGCGAGCTGGTGAAGTCAATGTTGTCGATGGTGACGCCCAGGCTGGCCGGGATGGGCCGGCCGTCTTTCTGCCAGGTGATGAAGACGGGCTGGTCGCCGGACATGACGACGCACGGGATGAAGACTCGCTGGCCGATGGAGAACCGGGGAAACTCAAACGGGTGGATGGTAGGTGGGACTGTGGAAGAGACATGCAAATGTATTTCCCCTGCAGGCATGTGGCTTACATGCTGTTCATTAAAGTTTAACATCAGACCGTGTTCGCATTTCTCCTCCCCATCCCAGGTTGGGTTTTTTGCAGGAATGAAAATTGCTTATTTTCTGTGAATCAGCTGAAATTTCTCTAATAACACCCAGTCAACATTCCCTAACCCGTTTTTTTTTTTTGTTGTTCTCTGGGGACGCTGTAGCCATCATGAGAAGCAGATCGTTTGGAAAATTAATGATTTAAAATAGCACTGGAATAAGCAGCACTTCAGTGCTTATTTAATTCACAACAAAATAGGCATAATAGGCTCCTGGGGATTCCCTCTCGGAAGCGGAGGAATGCTAAGCAGCCAAGAGCCAAATTAGCCGAGGTGGAATCGCAGTGTAGCTTTTGCCTACGCTGTGTGATTTCCCCCCTTCGCACACTTGTTAGCTTGTCAGGGCCCACCAGAGAGAGAGAGGGGAACCAGAAGACCCATCCGGTGTTGCAAATTATGCAGCGTCACTGAGGAAAGAGAGTCATCTGAGGTTATCTTCAACTGGCTGTGCTCAGCACCGATGCATATTCTGATGCGTTTCAGATGAACCGGCTGGCTGGGATGATGGAGATGGAGCTCTGCTATGTGTGTGTTACTTAAAGCAACCAACAAATATCTGTTTGTTCGGTGTGAACTGTAAAATGCATATTCTAAATCACGCAAATTAAACATGGTATAGATCTATAACTATGCAATGTTGTCAATAAATACTCATTTGTATGAGTGAGAAAAAGGAAAGGTTTGGAGACATAAAACAATATGAATCTGAAGTTTGTTTGGAATATGTTCATCCTTGTTTTTTGAAAGTAGCTCATTCTGAATCACAGATAAATAAAAATTGTAGACTTGCAAAAATCTGTTAGAACGGATGCTGAAGCTTTCAACCTCGGAGAACAGACTTTAAAATGTTTATTAGTTTATAAATCACGGAAATAGCTTATCACCAAAATACATTAAAGATTTGTTTCAACCTTCCAGACCTCTCAGGTCTTCTGGTTCTGCTCTGCATCCCCAGAACCAGAACCAAACATTGAGAAGCAGCATTCAGTCTTAACGCTTCATTAATCTGAAACAAACTCCCAGAGTTGCCGTCGGTTAAAAACAATGGGGTCATTGTTTAATATATTTGCAGTATAACAGATGATGAATACTCTTGATGGGATTTGACAGAACCTGATGCTTACTGCTTGTTTCAAAGTTGGTAAGTTTTCATCAAGCCTTGCTGCTGAAATGTGCTATACAAATCCATTCAGCCTTTTTGGGATGTGTGTAACCTGTGTGCAGAGAAATCTCTACAGTTTGGGACATTGATGACTGTGCATTCATTAGCCTCGTCATTTCTGTAACAATAAATACACACATACCACCAACGTTCCCAGACAGCACCACATATTGGCATCCATCATGATGCGAAACCAATAACTACAAACTGTTGCTGCATCAAAAATAGCATTATTAATATTTCAGTGATTATTCACCTAGTCTGACATTCTAACTGCGTAGCACACATTACAGCTGTTTAGACCGGGGCCTTACCTTTAACAGTAACATAGACGCTCTGGTGAGTGGACAGCTGAGGCTGCACCAGCACGTTACACGTGTATTCTCCTTCGTCCACATCCTTCTGCACATCAAAAAGCTTCAGGGTGCCGTTGTTCTCAAAGGCCCGCTGCCGGTGGTTGTACGGCAGCAAATTGGAGTCCTTGTACCACTTGATGGAATAGTAAGGGTAGCCGATGACGCGGCAGTGGATGTACATGTCCCGCCCAGCAATGGCAGTGAGGTTTTTCATTGGTCTGATGCTGGCAGGCCCTTGAGGACAACATTGGAGAGACAACTCTCTTAAAATGATTTTGAGGCTTGTGGGGTTGGCTGAATGATAGCTGTGCTGTGTTGTGTTTGTTCTAAAAACAACACAAAGGTTACATGCCTTGTTTATTCTTAAAACAAAGTGAGAGAACGAAAACCTGTAAGGGCGTTCCAGAATGCCTCACTACGTTTTCTTCATGACATTGAAAAAGTCTCGACCAGAGACATAACCTTTCTGCTTTTCACACTCGTGATTTGAGTTATTTGCACTACCACAAAATAAGTCGTGCAAGAAGTCCTTTAATATAATCTGATCACAATTCTATTCCTATAAGCACAAATTTAACTCTGTACCTCATCAGGTTCCATAGGAACACAGTTTTCCCTCTGTATTATTAGAACTACCCAAAACTTATCAAGTTCCACGGCTGCAAAAAGGATTGACTGTGCAACTTCTTTTGTACATTACAGTTTTGTGTTGAAAAATTACCCTTTTCTTTTATAAGTATGAATCAACTCCGGCTCTCATGATATTCAGGAAGCATTTTGTTTTCACTGTGTAGCTTGATGCTTTTATGACACATTAGATGTTTGTTCAAGGTCCATCTGACAATGCAATACAAATATTTAAAGATTGACTTCTTATCAACAACTATCTACCATTTTAGTGCTCAATCCAATTGTTTCTGGTTGTAACAAGTTCTTGTGGAAGAAGATGTTGCAATATTAGAAAGCCTTGCCATTGCTTCTCAAAATGAAGCCAACTCAACTTGGCTCTACACAGGTTGGGTCATTTCCATTGCAATGGCTGTTAGACGTTAAGGCTGTAAATCAAATGTCAGTCCTTGTTTTATCTTCAGTTTTTGCTTTTTGCCACTTTTGCATGATGTAGAAACTTGAATTTTACTTCTTAAACATGTTTAGAAGTTATATAACCGGTAAAGCAGGAACCCCTAAGTAGCTGGTCTAAGCTTGAACAGAAATATTTAGTTTTAAACAACAGCAAGAAGTAGATTCAATGTTGTGTTGCATCCACGTTTGGTTCGCTACTCACTTGTGTGTTGTTTTGTCTGGTCCTGCAGTGAGTACAACCCTTTGCTTTCTCTAAAAGAGAGTACCTTCCAACCATATATCAGAAAATATCCACTAGTATAGACTTTAATAATTTGTATAAGTAAGTAAAACACAAATCTTTAAATATTTAGTTAAATTACACTCCTGAGATCACATGCAGAGTTTAGTTCAACTCCTATTTAGAGAATAATTGCACAACTGTAGATACGAGAGAAATAAAAAACATACTTTCTCAGCACTGAAACGATTCAGTTGAAACCAAAGTTTATTTTTCTTCCAAAGTATAAGACAAATACCTAAACCCTTTTCACAAACTTAGTGAGGCATTCCTTCTGCGTCTGCACACCTCGGTGCTTTCAAGGTCGCATCGAAACGAAACTTCTCAAGACATGTGTATGTGTGTATGTGATGGTGTGCTGGAAGAGTTGATCTGACAAGCACCTCTTACGTTTATTCGCGCCTGGTAGGAAACCGTCCCCGCCGAGTTGTTGCAGATGCAGCGGTACACCCCTCCGTCAGGGACCTGGGTCTGGGTGATGTTGAGGTGGCTGACCACGTGGCCTTCGGCGTTGGTGTAGTAGGAGATGCGGTGCCGACTGTCCCGGATCACGGGTTCGTCATCCAGCGACCACGTTACCCTTGGCTCCGGTGTGCCCTTCACCGTGCACGACAGTGACACAAACTCGTTGACGTTGTAGACCTTCTCGCTGAATGAAGCCAGAATCTTTGGGGTGCCATCTGGACACAGATGGGATTTAAATATAGTCACCTGGTGTCTGCTAAGATCATCAAAGAATGTTAGAAAATCCTATTTAAAACATCTACAGAACCAATGTTTTGAAAATTCAGCAGACTGGGCATTACAATGCTGAAATAATTATTCAAAATAGCAAATTGTGACGGACAACATGTGTTAGATTAAAAACTGGATAGGAGTTGCATTTAGAGATCACATATTCACAAATTGACACAAACTCCCAAGCACCCATTTATCACTGTGAGTTCTGACCTTCCAGTATCACTTGAACAAAGTCCTGTGCAGACATCTTGCCATGCCTGGCGAAGCATTGATAGGCTCCTCCGTCGCTCTTGGCCATTCCAGCCATAACCAGATTCTCTCTGCTTTGGCCTGTCATGCGGACACTGTTGCTGGGGTAAATGAGCTCTCCATTGCGGTACCAAGATAGCTGATACTCCTCAGAGCCAGTTACACCGCAGGTCAAGGAAACCTGGCTTCCCACGCTGCCTTTCACCTTCCGTGGACTCACCGCTACCTTCAGGGGTTCTGTGTTTTAGGGAGGTAATCAGACATCAGTGATCAATGTCAAGAAGGAGAAATATGTACATTGTCACATTAAGCACTTTAGGTATCTGATAAAACTGATTTAACTCCCCACGGTGGGTAAGCAGATTACCACAGAGCACGGACCTTTAACATGCAACCTGCCAACAACCTCGGCATTGCCGTAGCCGTTCCACACTTCACACACATATGCCCCCGTGTCACTGGGCTGGGCTCTCTCTATCAACAGGCCTGTGACACTCTGTCTAAAGCGTGTGTCTGGTTCCAGCGGTCGGTTGTCCTTTAGCCAACGGTATTTGGGCGCCGGGTGACCTGAGGCCTTGCAGGGCAGCTCCACTCGATGATTCGTCATCACCTCGCGACGCTCGAAGCTGTCCAGTATGTGCGGTGCTGAGTTGGTTGGATCTGAAGGGCAAAAAAGCGAGGTGTAAGTTGGGCTGTAAGCTGTGTTGCTACAGGTTAAGGTTTACCCAATGTGTGATGAGCATCTACTGAAATGTTTTAAGTAACTCGTGATTATTTGGTCCAGGAACTTTATACTAAACTTGTCTGCAATAAACTGAGGACACTGTGAACCAGTGAACAAATAAGTCACCTGGTGAGCACAAGGTCAGGAGCTCAGACTCAGCTCTGCCCTGACCACAAGCGCAAGTGTCCTTGAGCAAGAACCCCAGATTCGGATCTGTTTACCTCTTTAAGAATTTACACCCCCATTTTGCATCCTTGCATTTCTTTACTTCCCACTTCCATTTTGTAGAACTAGTACTGCCTCTTTATATTGCTGAAGAGAAGGAGCATTGTCTCTCACCCAGGTTCAAATGACCTTTATGGCACATAATCGTCTCTTTATTCAAGTGCTTTTATTCTGTCAGCTTCATTTCTATTCAGATGACCTACAGGCTTTGTCACTAGCACAATTTTACAGCCATATGTTCTTTAGTTATATATGCATATATTTGTACTTTTAATTTTTTATTTTGGGTAGAAAATCTCCCTCATGCTGGTGTTTTAATCTCTACTTGGCAAACAGCTAAAAAAAAAAATCGATTCACTTTTAGAAATGCTGTCTGTTTACACTGATGATAGGGACTTTTAAAACTCTGGTTTCTTACCTGAGACAATGAGACGAGCACTATTGCTCTGTCGGGTCTCTCCTGTGTACCGATGTCGTGTCATACACCTGTAGTTGTAAAGCCCGTCTTCCATTTGCACATCCAGGATATACAGGGCACCCGTGGATGTAATTAGAAACCGTGACACTGAGAAGAAACACATTCAGAAAGCAATATCAGCACACTATGAAGCATTTCTAAGTGTAGATGTACCTTAATGAAATCATAAAATCAGTGAAACATAGATGATAAAATGACACCCATAAATGCTTTAAATGCCTGAGGGGGAAGCCATTACAACATGTGACATATTTATGTTACCCACAAGGTAAGTGCACCACACTGCAAAGTGTGCAAAAGCTATTTATTTCTTCCCATGAAGCATCTTCTCCTGATTCATTAGTCCCTGCTGTGCTCCCACTCAGCTTAATTGTCTTGTGCAATAAACATTAAAAGAAATAGTAAACCACTGTATTACGCTAGACAAATACAACTAGAGTCTCTTATGTGGTTTGGCCTGTTGCTGTCACTCTCATGCTAAGAAATTAACCAAAACAGAAACACAAAAGCACCGTGGTGTAAGGATTACTACAGCTAAAACAAACGTACAATATTTCTCGTAAAAACTGAAGTCTGTCAGCCAAGGGCCGTAAGTCCAAATGGGTAAACAAAACATCTTCTGCCAGGTCACCGTCACTCACTCCCTGATTTGACTGACTGTCGGGTGAGCCGTCAGCTACCTGTAACACAACGGCTCCACTCAATGGGTTCCAGTAACTCTAGTGCCTCCATTTCTGGAGAATTCCTGTGCTGAAAAGTTTTGAGGCATCCCTTCTCAACACACCTGAATTCCCTCAGCAGGATGTCATGTGAGATCTGCAGAGGCCTGGTATCCAGTAACCATTTGATTCAGGTGTTTTGAAGCAGGGATGCATCGAAAAGTTGCAGGATAGAAGCTCTCTGGTTCTGGACTTAGTCACGCCTGCTCTTCTGCCTTTGTAAACACACCAGATCCTGGCAAAATGGTCTTTCTAATATCATTAAAATCAAAGCATTGCTTTGGGATGCTTTGCGTGGCGCTCTAGTGTTTTGGTCAATGACTGTAGAATGATTTGGAGAATACCAGAAGACATTTGAGCAAAAGATGGTCCATTTATTCATGGACTGCCATCTTTTGGAGTCTAAAGAGTCGTGATTGACATGTGAAAGGAATAAGCGAAGGACCAGTTGCCTCCAGATTTCATCACAGGAGAAGGTTGGCTTTTTAAGATAATAATAATAAAAAGACGTGACAATCACAGACGGTAGCAGAGAAAGACAGCTGAGTGTATTCGTTTCGTCTTATACATTGCAGAAGCGGGGAACAGAGAAGATCCAATATTGAAGTCACTTAGCAAATATTTGCAAGTCAAGTGAGGTACGCAGCCCTGTGTGATTGTAGTCACCAAACATCTGCTGCAGCCCATTTAGCTCCGAACAGCTCTGAGGCGCAGTGACAAGACTGTGTGCTGTGCAGCAGTGTAACACAGCTCGTTATCATGTAGCTCATCGCTCTTCCCTCTCTCTCCTGGGGGAAACTCTCACACACAGGTCTGCTCTTCTTTTTTTTTTTTTTTCCTCTCTCCTCCCGCTCCAGACTAAAGTGCGAGGAGCCGGGGATCACAGAGCTCTTTGATAAGGCACGGCTGCGCAGGTCGGATGGCGGTAATGTAACGCTAATTTGCATGAACACGTGGAAGGAGACGGAGGTAGTCAATATTTATGAGGGGGCGATGTGCGCCGTAGCCGGTGGCTGCTGGAGTATTTTATGTCACGAATGATGGAGAGGCCTATCAGGGATGGTGATCAAATGAGGGTGGCGCATGGCGGGGGGATTCTGGAGGTACTGTGAGACTCATCATGATGCAGACTTTATGGGGTGTTGAATTACCCTCATTTAGTCCTGTCATGCCAGTTTAACACTGATTAAGACTGCTGGGGGAGACTCTTACACAGCACATCCTTAAAATAAGGGAATATAGATCACCAAACACAGCACATAACAGCAGCTATCTTGAGTTTGTTGGCGAATTAAAGCTGCAGTGTGTAACTTTTATGAAGAGTATTTTTTACATATTTGCTAAAACTGCCACTTTGTTGTGACAAAATGGTATGAAACATAATCTGTGCAAAAATGTAGCTCCTTTGCCTTCTCTTAGTGCTAACATAAAAACAACCAATCAGAGCCAGGAGGCGGGTCTTAGCGCTGCCTATGACCTTCCATGTGATGCTGTTCATCGGCCCCTTTCTTCTCCTCCTTGCTCTCTGCTATGCTGCAGCTAACACAAGCTGTTGTGAACGCTCAGGCTAGCTAGCATGCAACCAATGACGGCAGATAAATGGTTTTCCCTGTAACAGTAAGTTTCTCCGCCACTAGAACATTGAGCAGTGCCTTCACAATATTGATTGACAGCGCTAAGACCCTCCTTCTGGTTCTGATTGGTTGTTTTTGCCCGGGAGTGGCGCATTTCATCAGATGACAAAAATAGCTCAGAGAGTAGTTGGCGGAGATTGATCTTTTTTACAAATTATTTGTCTGTCTCATAACAAACTGTCACAAAATGGGACAGTTTTAACAAACATTTAATAAAAGTTAGATACTGCAGCTTTAAGAAAGACATGAACGACAGAAAAAGAAATAAAACTGGTGGAGAAGAGTAAAGAGCCGTGGCCATGATATTGTGAGCAAGTGTTGACCTAGTTAGAAACAGGAGACCATGGATTTGACATCCTGCAGGATATTTTGTTCGCTAGTTGCTCAGAGGCTGTAAAAGTGTCCACAACAAACACAATGGAATCAAAAGGAAGAGGAGGACATGTGAGGGTGTGTTGTTTCCATTTAGCAGGCTGTAGCTTGTACCTTTCTTTTCCACTTTCTTTCCTTTTCTAGGAACATTGTCTGGCATCAGCAAAAACAACAGCAGCGTTCATGGTAACATACGGAAAGGGACAAAACACAATTCTGTAAGATCTGCCATATTTGGAGTGGAGCAGTTCATTTTGTTTCTAGTCTAGGCTTCAATTAGAGGAAACGGCTCTCATGTGTACTTACAGACCTACACTGTGTTATCTTCTTTCAATACCATAAGTACTTTAGCAAAATGTACAATTAATTCAGTCCAATCATACAGACAGAGTCAAAGTCAATTAAATCCAATCAAGTTCAATCCTACCATAAAATAATACGGCCAGGTTCATTTTATAATTTAAATTGGTAAAACGGTTTCTATCTAAGCACCCAGAAGATTGCATTGAGTCACTGACTTTGTCTCTTCATTAAAATAAGCGCCGACAGTGGACAGTTCATTGCATCCAGTTGTTACTTTGCAACAATCCCCCATGCTGAGGATGCATGTGGTGAAAGTGGAAAGGAAAACTCCTGTTTAAACCAGCAGCAGATCCAGGCTGAGCTCTCATCTGTCCTGATCGACTGGTAGCTTGTGCGTATTATTTTTCTTCCTGATCTTTCTGCTCCTCATCCTCATCCTTCTTCTCCATTGACAGGTGAAACAAGAGAAGATCTCCACAGACCTTTCATGTTTACGGGTGTGGAAACTGTGTATTTGTCTTTTTTTAGGTACTTGGTTGTTGCAATCAGAGAAACAAGGATGGGGAATGCACACACCAGAGCTGAGTGTAACCACACTGTGAGCATAATGAGGTTGTGGCTTTGGCATTTTCACTGACAAATAAAATCTTCTTACAACGGAAATTGTTGAGTATTACAGAACAGATGCCTTTTTTCATAAAAAAGCAGACTATTTGCTAGTTGCATTAAGGTAGTTTGTGTGAAGTATATTTTCAAGCAGGTAAAATAAAGAAATAACAACAAACAAGAAACAGAAAACGTTCTTATTATGGCACGCCTGGACTTTCAAAGTGACAGTTTTGGCTCCTGTAGCAGACGTTTCAGTAATAAAACATCAATATTTTGTGCAATATTTTTTTCCAAGCAATTTTCATTATTTCTTTGGATGAATCTTGACCCCTCCCTGCCCAGCAGTAGCTCAGATTCCCTAACACAGAGCTGCAGCCCAAATTTACGCACCGTCTGGTTGCATCCTGGCAGGCTGTAGGGATTTCTGTTTGTATATTAATATCTTTCTGTGTATTTTCACGCGTGTGCATGCAAGTGAGTGTTAATCCGCTAACGCCTCCTGCAGCAGCAGGGAGCAACGGTCAATAATAACGACTGAAGATGCCTTTCCCTGCTCCGCCCACAGCATGCCTTACCCCTCCCGCCGCAGCCTGTGTTAGAACATGTCAGACGTACGAGCGAGGGTTTTTGTTCACGCCTGTGCGTACGCTTTGTAAATTACGGCTTCATTTCAGCCCAGGTGGCTTGCAGGACCGTCAGTCGTCTCCTCTTCCCTTCCTCCCGGCCCACCCAGCTGCTTTGGCATCGCTGGTGCTGCAAACACAAGACTCTTTCTGTGGCTCCTCACTAAATAGCTTCAATTAATCCCTGTTTAAGCCACGCTGAGCTTGCAAGTAGACGTTTTGTTCTCCAGGACACTTTGCAGTTTGCCATCGAAACCCTAATTGCTCGCGCAACGTAACAGAAAGAGTGAAAATCCTGCCTGTGTGCTATTGAAGCACTTTTCGACCAAGGACAGTTTGCACATGTGTCATCGGAAGACACAAAGGTTAATAATGCGCACCAAGGACTGAGAGAGCAGGGTTTCCATTGAGGTGGGACACAATGACACATGCCGGCGTAGCTGAGCATTTTGACCTGAGCTTGCTGGGCGACCATCTGCCCCGAACCGCCCCGCTTTAACCCAAAAGGATCAGAACGGATCGCTGAAGGCATTCCACTGCGGTTCTAATTGAGACATGAAAAGAGGAAGGATGAGACGGGAGGAGGAGGTGAATACACTCTGAAGGAGAGAGAGACAAAAAAAAATAAAGATCAAGAGGAAAAGAGCACCTCTGGGATACAACCACTTTCTGTCATCTTAAATGACTTACAAATTGGCTTACAGCTATGCGCTTCCAGAGAGAGGGGAGGGAGGGAAAAAAAGAGGCAACTTTCATATGCTAATTCAGATCATGGCTAGGCAGAGCAATTATCAACAAAAGTGTCAGCCCTGTCTGTCTGACAGATCGCAACGGGAACCCGGCACCTCTATCTCTCCGAGTCTTACCCTGACTGGAAATATGCTGCGAAAAAGCAACTGCTCACTGTAACTCAGTGGCGTGGTTTAAAAAAATAAAATAAAAAATGGAAAGAAAGCTTAATCTTTGAATTGTAATTACATCTGCAAAAACATGCTGGTAATAATAAGCGGCAGTAAGTCACTTTCCCTTAGAGCGCCTCAAAAACTTTGACTTGAACTTGATCAACAACAGTCTGGAGCCGACTGACGGGGAAACCGGTGCAGTCAGCTGAACCACGCAGATAAAAAGTGCCTCCTCATCACTCTGCTATCAGAGTCCCTGCTGTGAAGCTGTCTTCGAGTGTATTAGTGAGCGGAGCGTGGTCTCAGGAGACAAGCCCGGGCCCACAGTGTCACCGTAACCTTGGCCACTCAAAGTCAGTTGAGAGAAGAAAATAAGGGATAACAATTCGCAGTGCTTTCGCAGCTTGAGGCCAGCAAACCTTTTAACTCCTTCCTGTTATTTAGAGACGTGATTTGCAACGTGCGTGCTGGAAAATTTTAATTACAAAGATTAAGAGCAGGCCACCAAACCCATCTTCTTAACTGTACTTCCTGAACATCTCTCACCTGAGTTAGCTGCTTTCTGGCTTAAATGGAAAAATTCCAACTTTTTCAGATCAATGAAGGCAACACATGTGTTACCAGTTCGCATTAGGCTGTCATGATGCAGGAGGAAAAATGTGAATTCCACCACAATGAAACCCAGTATACATTTAGAACAAGAGTAAGTCAGAAACAACACATTGACTTTAAAGATGCAGAAAGATATTCAATTTATTTCCTTACGATTAGACCCATGTTGCATGTTTGCATTACACCAGCAGCACACAAGTCCAACTATACGGCCATTATAAATAGAAAAAAGGGGAAGCACGTTCCGCTAAAAAACTTTTTGACTTTTGAAATTCAGGACATTTGTCCATGTGTTTTTCTAGAAAATATCTGAAATTTGTCTAAAATTTCTGTATTTTTTTTTGACGGGAATTTAAGATTTTTTTCCTCTGTCTACAACAACCCTAGTATGCAGTCATAGAAAAACTACCTCTCCTAGCGCTTTCTTTTTTATTTTCTTTTAAATTGACGTGTTTCCATTAAGCAAATCTATTTTCGCAATTCCAGTTTGCACAGTTTTATAGCCAATTCTCATAGCTAGTGCTCTTGCAAATTAAATCTCAACCTAACATAGATAAAAATGGAAGCTCATTGCAGATAGAGCAATTTTGTATTCTGGTTATTTATAATGAGCATAAGTATATCGTGGTATAATAAATAGAAATTCATTCAGGATAATAAACATTTACAAGCAGCTATCTTTTCATCAATTTGTAATTGGTGCTATAATATTACCGTATGCGATGCCACGTTGTTTCCCAGTATGATAATGTGACCCGGGGACTGGTGCCAGAACTGCCAGAGTGGGCTGTGTGTAACGACGAGTGGACCGTGAGCCCAGGTGGGCCCGGGCTTTAATTAGGCCTCATCTCAATCATTGGCATTGGAAGTACGATTTGATCAGGCTGGCATACGTACGCCGATGGAAGAAGGGGGACCCTTCCAGTGTTCGCAGACCGTGTAATAAAAATCATCTGTCACTCTTGCAGGAGGTGCTCTGACAGCTGCTGCGGTTGCCATGACAACACATTGGCTTAGTGTGCAGTATTCCCAGCATTGCAGCAGTAGGCAGACCTGGAATCAGGCTTGTCCAGTCTAATATTAGAGTGGACAGAAACATACACCGTTTAATTAACATATTAAATAAATAAGAGTACTGAAATTTAAAGTGGGATTATTAAATGTTTTTACACATCTCAGTTCATTATTTTCATTTTAAAATGACTAAATCCAAACATTTAGTAACAATTTTAAATATCATCTTAAATTATTTTCTCTAATTCTCATTTCAGAATCAATTACACAAACGGGAAAAACAAGCGAACCTCTTGGCAGTACCCAGCCTGTAACCGTCTGGGTCTGGGCCCGGTTTTATTCCTTCTCTAGAGTTCAGTCGGTGTAGGAGGCTGAGTGTTTTCTTTTTTCTTTTTTATTGCCGCCCCTAATCAGCAGCAGCATCCCTCTGCTCATTAACTAGACACACGCTAGCCGCAGGCGCACGGCCTCATGTGTCAACCGCAGATAAAGATGTCATCTTCCGCTTCACTGAGTAAACTGCTATTAAAACTAGATGCAAATAGACGCTGAATGATATTCAAATCAGCAGGCTGAAGGAAAGCTTAAACCCCGAAGCCACATAGTTGCCCCACATTCCCGTATCAAGTTAAAGGGCCGAGGGAGCTGAGATATCTTCTGTCTGCACGGCTTCACCCAGGAAGACGGTGGAGGATATTTCCAGGTATTTAAGGTTCAACGCTCAGTGAATCACAAACTGTATATGTTCTGTTTGTTCATCTGTATACAGAGTAGAGTTAGAAATCTAAACTCATCAAATGCATGAATGATACATTCAATTTGGGCCTTAAAACCACTTCTTTTTTTTTTAACAATATTTGGGTTGTATGATATAGCTTCTATGAATAGACGAAATATGTGGAGAAGTTTGAATTCAACGTGGATTTTCTTCAATCTATGCTGAATAAAACTATACATTTAAGTTCATATATATTCATGTTTGGTTAAAAGACTCTTAAAGCTGCAGTAGGAAGTTCTGAGAAAACGGTGAACTGAAGATTTAGCTCCTCCCCTCTCCTGTCTGCTCAGCTACAACCCTTCCTCTAAAGCCCCTCTCTCACACCGGAGCCAGTCGAGAACTCAGTAAAATGTCGGTTTTCCTGTAACATCAGGTTGTTTCTCCACCATTAGAACAGCTGCAGCAGACCAGCAATCTTCAACTTAAATTATGTTACGCGTTGAACAAAGGAGGAGGGTGTGAGCAGCGTGTAAATGAGTTTAATTGACACTGCTGAGACACTCCTCCTGGCTCTGATTGGTTGTTTCTGCTTCTGCAAACAGCTGTGAGTCGAGTGGGGGGAGCCAGAGGAGCTTCTGCCTCATTTTATACTGTTATGACACAATTTTAACAAAAATGTAAACAGTACATTTTTACACAACAAGAATAAAACCTGGGTATAATTTCACCAAGGTTTCAGGTTGAATTTGTAACATTTGTTTAATTACTTTTTTTGTTTTTTGTTTTTCAAACACAAATCAAGTTTTTACTCATAGTCAATTCATTTCTAACAGGGTCGAGACCAGGTCTGTTTATTGGTCTGTTTTATCCATTTCAAAAGCAGTTTTGTGATCCTTGTGCTTCGGAAACACAATTATGTCAAATATTCAACTATTTTGCAGGAGACCTGAGATGAGATGAGGTGAGATGGGAGAATCTGAAAGTAGAGCTTCTTTATTATGCCATTCAGTTTGTGCAATGCAACAGTACCGCTGGCAGCAAAGCAGAACCCTAGCATGATGCTGTCACCACCGTGTCGGACAGCCCGAACAGTGCTTTGGGATTTCAAAACCAGAGATCAAAACATGGTTCTTGTCCAAACAGCTCACCCTTTACCTCATGAAGGGTAAGAAGACATTCGGCTTGTCGACGTGGGCAGCTGAAGTCGGAGTTGCTTTCTTTAGAGCAGAGGCTTATTTCTTTGTCAGCAGCCTCTCAATCCATGCTGATGTAAACTGATAAAAATCCAATCTGCTGTTATTTAGAAATTTGTTTAAAAGACATTCGCATTGTTCAGAGTATTGGTCAACCAAATTAGTGCTGCAAACTAAAAGGTTAGTAGCCTAAACATGTGGGTGACTGCTTGTATATTTGAGCATGTGAAACTTATGTAGATCTATAAAGAAAATCCACAGTAAATTCAAACCATTGCATCCAATCATTGTCTTTTAAAACTAATTAAAGTCCTGTCATATCAAGTAACCCTAACAAATAAATTAAAAAAATAAAAATGTAGATCTCAATCATGTCCCTGGTGACTGGATGTAAAATGCTCTCTGAATATGAAATTCAGTCTAATATAAAACCAACACTAGCAGTCTTCGCCAGATACTTCGTCCATTATGCTGCAAACAATCAAATGATATTTGTAGACTGGAGTCCATTTGTGCAGAACTCATTAGGAAGCTCTGATAAAAGATCTCTCTGTTCCCTCAGACTGAGAGCAGCAGCTGGATACTTGCCTTTTATTCCAAAAGGAGCTATAAGAAGTTCTCCCAATCGGAGTCAAATCTGAGAGGAAATCTCACCACAATAGCTCTCAAATCTGCGTGCCACTATATGACGAACTGTGCAGGGTAATTAGCCAGCGCTGGAGTCCGGCTATTAAACCCTGTTTTGTTTACAATGCTATCATTGGTCTCTCTCTGGCCAAGACTAAATGAGCCAGTGTTGAGCCTCAGCTGTACAATCATGAATATTCATCTGCGTGTTCTGAAAACCTCCCTCTGTGTGTGTATGTGTGTGTGTGTGTGTGTGTGTGTGTGTGTGTGTGTGTGTGTGTGTGTGTGTGTGTGTGTGTGTGTNGTGAGCCTACGCTGTTCAATAATTTATATTTTTGTGGGTGTTATTAATACCTCCCTGTGTGTGTGTTTGTGTGTGTGTGTGTGTGTGTGTGTGTGTGTGTGTGTGTGTAGTTCTGGCAGACACTAAGGAAGCTGCAACTGTCTGCTCCATCACGATCCATCACTTTGTCCGGAAAATAACTCGAGCTCATCGGGAAAGCCAAACAAACCCGGCTCTGTCGGAGGGAAAGAAGAGCTTGTTTCCAGTGCTTCAGCTTCAAACAACACATCGGCAGGTCAAAGTTGCCTTTCTACATCGCTTTTACTTCTGCTTGATGAAAGAAGATAGGCAAAAACAAAACAAAACAAAACAAAAAAAACAAGCTTGAATAGCCTTTGTGCCACCTGGGGAAAAGATATATCGATTAGAAGCAGCCTTCTCTTCGACCAACACACGTATCTGATCGCACGAAATGTCAATTTTCCAACCAAGTAACATGTTTTGGGGGTTTTTTCTACTCAATTGTGCACCTCTCAACATCCTAATAATTACATTTGCTAAGTGTGAACCAGGGAAGAACACTCTGGAAGGCTAGGAGGAGCACAAGGATAACCTAAATGTAAAGGAGCTAACCCATATACGGATACTCCCTTTGGGATTTCCTGGCACAACATTCCTGCTCATGAAAATGGGTTTAAACACGGAGCTCATTGGCGTTTCATGGTAATTTGTGGTGGCAAGTGGAGCAAGGCGACGCTGCTCTGTGAGCAAAGCAGAGGGGGCACGAGGAGGATTAGATAATCAAACAGTGTGCCACTTTAAATAATCTCTGGCTCCTCTGGGGGAGGTGAGACTTAAAGCCAGAGCCCTTCTGCTTTAATTGTCTGATTTTCCCATCATTACAGTTGAGGGCCTCAGTAATTCAAGCTTATTAAATATTCAGGAACCACACTGAGGAGGGAGGGAAAGCGAGTGCCTAGAGATGAGGCTGAAGAGCCGAGAGGAGGAGAGAGAAGGTGAAACGATGCTGAGGTAAGAGCAGACAAACATGGTCCAGATGTAAAAAACCTCCCAACAAACTCTTGTTTTAAGTAATTACAGTTACGGTGTGACACTTTAAAAAAACAAACAAAAAAACCAAATGTGACTTTCCAAATTTGTTAAAGCTATCACCATGTCATGACAAAATGTAACATGAGACAGATTATACGGAAAAAGATTATCTGTCCTCCACCTCCGGTTGAAGCTACTGCTATCGTCTGAAAATTCACTGCTCCCGGATAAAAACGACCAATCATAACCAGGAGGAGGGACTTAGTGCTGTCAATCAATATTGTGTACGTGAGATTGATTGACAGTTGTGTCTCTGCTATTGGCAGAAACACAACTTACTGTTGCAGGAAACCCATTTATAAGCTGACATCGGTGGCCATGCTGACTAGCCATAGCAATCAGGTTCTGCAGCATAGCAGAGAGCAAATGGGAAACTGTGTTTATCTGAATTAAGCAGTTTTTTTTTTTAATGCTTAAACAATCAGTTTCAAAGTTCTCTAAAGTTCTCTAAATAAAGGAGCAGGGAGGGATGGTGGTGGCGGACTAACCTTTAATGGTTCTGTTTATTCAATGAGAAACATCAGAAAAAAATAATTGCACTGACATCCATCCATTTTGTTACACCGTTGTCCCTAGTGGGGTCGAGAGGTGCTGGTGCCTCTCCAGCTAACGTTCCGGGCGAGAGGCGGGTACAACCTGGACAGGTCGCCAGTCTGTCGCAGGGCAACACAGAGAAAGACAGGACAAACAACCATGCACACACACACACACACACACACACACAAACCTAGGGAGAATTTAGAGAGATCAATTAACCTGACAGTCATAATTTTGGACTGTGGGAGGAAGCCGGAGTACCCGGAGAGAACCCATGAATGCACAGGGAGAACATGCAAACCCTGTGTAGAAAAACCCCTGGCCGGGAATCGAACCCAGGACCTTCTTTCTGCAAGGCAACAGTGCTACCAACTGCGTCACTGTGCAGCCCCTGCACTGACATTCTGAAACTATTTAGACTTTCTGTTGCTGTCAAGAGATAAAAAGTAATTTTTTGTTGTGAATCAATTCAGAAGATAAACATTTAAGATTTGAACCAATGACTAAATCAAAGGGTAATAGTTAATTAGCATTTGTACAGCTACACATGACTCAGCAGGAGCTCATAGTAACTGGTTGACTGGTGCTGTCCATGGTGCTGAACCAGACAGAGTTCTGTTTTAAAAATCACTTGAATGGGTTTAAGGGAAATTTATAATGCATCTGACGGGTTTAAACTATATTAAAAATTCTGGAAAAGACATTTGATAAAAACAACTTTAAAGGGAATGTTTTAAATGGGAAAAAATGTAAACAGTACAACTGCAATTAGCGTCGCAGCCTTTAGGCACCAAGCACCAAATCCAAAACACATGGAGGAAAAGGTTTCTAATCTACAGGTTTTGTTCATCTGAGACAGACTGTAAGCCAATCTCTATTTTTCCTTAAGAAATAAAACAATTTATAGGAGAGATATGGACCTATGACCACACAAAGATGAGCAGGTTTAGAAAGAAGTGGAGTGGATAAGAACAGCCATTAGAAATGCATCTGTTACGTCTGCTTTCAGAAATAATTTTCTCTTTATTTTAGGAGCAGAGGAGAAGAAACGTACATATAAAAAGCACTTGTCAAACAGGACAAGTGCTTTTTTAAATCTGTACTGTTTACAAATTTAAACAGTACAGATGGATTTGAGACGACATTTCAAACTGTTAGCACTTAAAGCGAACATAGATCTTTACATTAACTCTTTAATTTCCCAAAAGCTGCCAACATTTCCAAATCTAGCATGTTGTTTGACAGGACAAGGTTGAAAACTCAAAAAGACAAAAACAAAATAGTTTTCTGCCTGAATGTACCTCAGTCATATGTCGACATGTTTCATAAAACGCAGTTTCCCTTAAAGAACTTTTGATACCTCTGACTTCATTTGAAACATTTCACTGATCCTGACGGTTGCTAGTTTCAAGAGCTCCTCATTCACTTTCCCATCCCTCTTCACCTCTAAAGAGTATTTATGTCATTCCATTCATTTTTTTCTGTTTCCGAATGGCCGTTGAGGGCCAGTCAAGCTAAAAAAGTCATCTTGTTCTGGTCACAATATAATTTCTTGGTGCTTCTCTAAATTGCTGAAATAAGCAAGTTCCAAGCCTAAAGAACAGAATGACTGTCTATCATGATGTGAAGCAAAAGCAAACTGCAGCCCAGTTTTATGTGGGGAAAAAAAGAACACCTGGATCCTGATTTCATATATCTAGTTATTGAAAAAGACTAAAACCATTTTATGCCAGCCAACTAACAGTGCTGATGCAGGAACTCGGAAACATTTCAATGTCCAGCCCCTCCACCTCTCCGATGGACAGAATGGAGACACACCCTTTGTTTTGCAGGATGGGTTGACAGAAATGCTCCTTCTCTCTTAGAAAGACTCACAATCACAGTGAAAGAACATCTCTTCCTCCATTTAACACCAGGTCCCTTCTGTTTCCTTCCTTTTTTTATTATTTGGTCTTTTTGTCTTCTTCCCTCCCCCTGCTCCCTGTACCCCCACAATGCATTAGCTTGCAGCGGTCAGGCCGCTTGACAGCTGCTCCACCTGAAGAATATCAATCAACGTTGCTGTGGAGACCGATTCTGACTCTCCCTCCCCGCCCGTTTTCTCTTCTGCTTTTCTTTTTTTCCCTGTTCATCACATCATTCCTGCAATGAGGCAAAATGCGATCAAGAGTGTGTGCTTACCTCTCTAAAGTCTAAATAAATCATCAGCCTCATGAAGGCTGCAAATGTTTACACAGAGTTTAACTTCTAACACCATTTTGCCACCTCCGGCTGCTAATTTCTTTGAGGTGTGACTAATGGAGTTGCAGATGCAACCCGAGGATGTTTCAGGCCATCACTCCAGATGAGCCACACAGACAGGCGTGGGATGGAAGTGTCTGTCACTGCTAACTCATGACAGAACAGTGAACGTGGTTAAAAATAATGCAGCCAAATGTGGCAACATGCTAATTGTAAAAATTGTTCACCATTAAGGCCTTTTCTGTTCATTTGAAGAAAAAAAAGAGGTGAAACCATTGACAAACATTTTTTTTCTAATTCTATTTATTTGTCAAACCCAGCTGGAAGGCTATGCGCATTTTAAAAAATGTTGTTGCATCACCTGGCAACCATTCCTCACGGATTAGCAACATTCTCAGGGGACCAATCACAATCTTCCGGCTAATTGCTCCAATCTACCGCCCGTACACTCCCACTCTGAGCCGGTCCCCGCTCGCCGCCCTGGCCCGGCTGCTGTACAAAGCACTCAGTGGCGAAACGACTCCCCGCAGACCCATCATCAGCCGCACTAGTGCCAGGCCCGCCGGCAGAGGGTTAAGTAAATATTGGGCAAAGCAGCTGCTCTCAGAGTACCGTCGTCTGCCTGTGTTGCAGCGGGCCCAGTCTGGTATAAATCACACGCTGCAATTAGTGCCACGCTGTCCCTCCGTTCTCGTTAAACGACTCCGCCCGCTGAGGAAGCAACCCAGCACTGCACACAAGACTGCAGGGATGGATGGATGATGTGAGAACGGATGGATGGATAGATGATGGATGGATGGATGAATGGATGGATGGATAGATGAATGAATGGATGGATGGATGGATGGATGGATGGATGGATGGATGATGTGAGAACAGATGGGTGGATGGATAGATGGATGGATGGATGGATGGATGGATGAATGAATGGATGAATGGATGGATGAATGGATGGATGAATGGATGGATGAATGGATGGATAGATGAATGGATGGATGGATGGATGGATGGATGGATGATGTGAGAACGGATGGGTGGATGGATGGATCATGGATGGATGGATGGATGATGGATGGATGGATGGATGGATGGGTGGATGATGTGAGAACAGATGGATGGATGGATGGATGGATGGATGGATGGATGGATGGATGTAGCTATGTTGCGTTCTTAGATCTTCTACATTTGACAAAATGTTTCTTGCTTGTTTCATAATTGGTTGATGTTTTTATGAAGTGAAGCACTTTGTTCTGTCTTGTTGCTGAGATAAACTAGATCTTAACAGGCCTTTTAGGTTGTCTAACTATATTGTTCCAGTAAATGGAGAAGCTAAAATTTAGTTTGCTTTTTACTGTGGTTTTGATATTAAATACATATTTTAACTTCGAAATGTCTAACATTTATTCAAGATTAGTTTGAAACCATCAGATTTTGACTTGGATAAACAACGCACAGCAACATAGTAAATCCTCACGTCTAACTATGTTTAAATATTTAGCGTTACAGACTAATTAATAAATACCAACAAATAAAACACTACACACTCTGATAAGCATAATAAAATAAAGCTCAAGCTTTTCATTTTTTGCTTACTATCATTAATGATGTAAATTATAAACACATGCAAAGAGGAGACATGATGTCCGCCGTGCTACGACAACTCCCTGATGACAGATCGCCTCTTTAAGAGCGGGCAGCGCTCCGCTATCCCTCTTTAGCCTATATGCAAATGAATCCACTCAAGTAAATGACGGCCTAATTTATGATGTGTGCCCCGAGAAGTGATAATCAATGATGACTGAGCTGATTTCTATCGTTCATCAACTGCGATTTAAAATACCCAATTACGTCTTCAATGTAATCCGGCCGTCAACAGCTCACAAAAGGACAAAAACCGGGGAGTTGTGAGTAGAGACATAACCATCAGCACCCCATATTACCATATTGCACTAAATTACCACAATCACTGGGGGAGCATTTAACATGCCACTACCCAGTAGAGGAAAAAAAAAATCAGCAAATAATGTCTGAATGAATGTGAGTGATTTCCATTCTGCTCTCTTTGTGATTGCGCCACCAGTTGCTGTTGTGTCCAGGGTAATGAGGAGGTAATAGGGCTGTAATTGGGCAGTGGGCTTATTAGAGATGGAGCGATGGCAGCGGACGAGCTCGCTGACAGACATGCAGAGTGCTCAGGTGCTCAGCGTGTCTGAGTCTAGGGGAGGACACCATTTCCTCCACCTGACAGGCCGTCGTGGGGGTGGGGAGCGATGGGGGAGTTGGGTGGCCTCATGGAAGAAGGGGGATGGGTCAGGGTGGATGGAGCAGGTGGAGGATGCTACCCACCCTACTGCGCTATAGTAGCTGGAAAATACAAGATGTAACAAAAAAAAAGGTTGTCACTCCCAGATTGCTTACTTTGTTTCCACTTTCCTGTTTTAACCCCCCCGTATTTTGACTGTTCCCCTTGTTCTTCCTCCTGCTACCTTTCTTTGTCTCGCTCGGCAGCGGAAGACGGGAAGACAACCGCACAACAGCCGTCTTTCTGAAATATGCCTCCCTCCAATTTCACTCGTCTGCGTCTCTGTCAGACTGAGACAGATTCTCTAGTTTAGGTGCATTGTGAGAGGGAGGAAGACTACAAGGGGGAAGAGAGGTGAGCTTGGTTACTGTGGCAACCAGGAGAGTGACTCTAGGCAATGGCATAAGCATAGGGATTGGGTGGGGGGAGGATGGGGAGGTGGAGGTGAGGCTAGAGTGTTGGTGAAGGGATGCAGCAGGGAGGGAGGGGGTTAGTGTGCAGGAGGCAGATCAGAGGGAGGTGTCAGTGGGTTACAGCACACAGAGATTCACCCTCTTTTTTTTCAGCCCTGCCAGAGAAAAGGGGAGGCAGAAACAAAAGGAGCTGTCTTTTGAACGGTCGCAGCGCTGGATTGGACTGTCAGCGCCGCTTCCTAACAACCTCACTTAGCTCCCACTCCCCAACTCTATACCCAACTCTGTCTCTCTCTCTCTTACTCCGTTTCTGTTCCACAGAGACGAGACACAAAACTGCTCACGTGTGTCTCTTTGAAGCGATTTTATGTTTGAATTCTAACATATCGGTTTCTGTAACTCATCTGACTTCCGAAGGTGATGCTACGTGTGAAGTTTGTTGCAAAGCGTTCATGCTCTCCTAAAGGTTTTGAACGTTTCGTTCAAACTAAAACCAAAACACAACAAAGTAGTACATAACTCTGAGGTAGAGAGAAAAGGACACATTGTTTTCAGATTTTTTCGCATGTGAAAATCTGAAAGAAAAAAGAACAGTTGCAGATTTCAATAGTAAAACCATCTTTCACTGCGACTACAGCGGCATTTCATTTGGAGTGAAGCTCTGCTTATCTAGACACCCAGTTTTTATGCCAAATAGCTCCACCTCACTCAGATGGGATGAAAAATATCTGCAAGGACTTTCTCAGTTTTTTTTGTAAAAAACCCCAAAAACTACTCCTTTTTTTATTGCATCTTATACGCTGTCGTACATTTCTCTACTTCTGTTGCCATTATGACTTAGCTGGCCCATTGCGAAACATGATGGGGGTGATGGTAAGAACTACCTGACCTTATGACAGAAACCCACAGAGAAACAGACTGCCAAAGACAAACAGAAGCATGGGGTGGGTGTAATGAATATGCTGCCCCCTGTGGTGGAAATGACCTTATAAACAACAACATTCTGTGGCTGTAGCCAAGCCTGCTGGGAGATGCCCTCTGAGGAAGGGCAAACAGCCTGAAATTCACTGGACGGGTCAGTCGCTGCTCACAGAAGACACAATAATAGACAAGACAAGCTGCTATGTTTTACTGTTAGTCACCTCACCTGCGGAGGAGACGTCATGAATTCCCTGCAGGATGTCACACGCATCAGTCATCCTTCGTTTTTACAACTCGGCGTATTGCAACATAACTTTCGCAACACGCTATTTGTTCCACTGTATTCCGTGAGATAAATTATCAAAGGTCTCGCAGATGTCTGCTGCCACAGTGCTGCGGTGCAGCTCTGAGCGACCTCTTTTATTCTACAAGACAAGCTACGCCTGCATCTACTGTGATCTCAGTCCTGCGCTCCGAATCAAATGACAGAGGAGACACATTCTCATATTTCAAGGGGAGCTTTCATGTCACCATGAAGGAGAGACAGAGAGGAAGAAAAAGAAAAGGGGAAGTTGAAGATAGGAAGTCAAAAGCGAGGGATATGGCATCTTGGATTTCAGGCAAAGCGAACTGACAGGTTAAGTGAACGTTTGGATAGGGATATCCGGAGCTGGTGGGGGGGAAACGACGGTTGTGTGGGTTCTGGCAAAAGTGTGTGTTTGTTTTGGTTGGTGGGTAAGGTTGCTAAACACTCCCATCTGTTCATGTCCCAAGGCACTTTTAGATCACTTACCTACTATCTTATGCAGATGAGGTATTGCTGTTCCAGCTCCTTCGACTTGCAGCAGATGAAGAATAATATAAATATGTCTGAATAATAGCAATGTCAAGAAGAAGAAACAAGGAGCACTGAGGTCAAGCTGTTTCCTAGGGAGAGTTTACTTTACCCCAGATGATGATCACAGCTCCGCCAAGATATGTGAGTGCCCTAACTATGTGCTCATTAGAATTTGCCTGCCTTTTGGCAGCAGCAAAGTCCCAGGAGAGAGATCTGCCTAACGGCGGTCCTCTATGCACGCTGAATTGCATTACATGAACTATACCAATACGCTGTCTTTCTCTGTCAAAGAAAAACAAATGAATGCACCAGATTAAAAGATGAATTCATTTTCTTGCCCAAGGGCTCTTTGTAATGTCGACTTGTTCAGTCATGGATTGAAACCCTGATTTTCCAGTTGACAGACAACTGTGAGAGATAAATGACAAGAAAAAAAAAACATATCTATGACTCAAAGTCGTACTTCTGGTAGTGTTGATAGAGACTGCATTGAGCTGCAGGCATGAGAATGTGGAACAAAAGTTATCATTGGTGATGCACAGAGGAATCAGCTGGCGACTGGAATTGACCGTTTTCACTATATGGGATCGGCCCCGTATAGTGACAGGCCTGACAGACTCAAGAAGATGTCTGACCTATGCACAAGTCTGACCAGATCAAAGGTCACCAGAGCTAAAATGGAGAAAAATTATCAAATTGATTCCTGAGAAAATTGTGATTTTCCTTTTTTTTCCCCTTCAAAATATGCTAATTGAAGTTATGAAGAAACCACCACATGATTTAAATAGCAGTTTCAAAAGTGTTAAAATGCTAAACTTTGTGTTTGAATTGCTTGTTTAAAGAGTCAATAGGAGCCAGCAGGCGTTTAAGTTCCAGGGTGATTAACATACCGTCTTTGTTTCACACTTCTGATGTTGCTGGTTTGGCCAATAAGCAGGACGTTTGAAAGGGAAGCATGGCTACTAAAGCAGGTACTTCATGCTATTTAAAGTTGGGTCTCTGTTATTGAACAAAGACCAACCTGAACACTTTGCTCAAGAATTGAACCCTGGCTGTTAGCAATACTTCTTTTCTAAAGACAGATGTCAATCTCACTTCAGATTTCGAAACAGAACAGGAAGAAGTGGAAGAATTTGACGACTGTGACCACATTAATCTGGTCACAGTTTCTAGTTGAAGTTAGCCGAAGATGAAGAATGCTTTGGACTTCCTCCAGAGGAAGGAAGAGCTGGATCACTACATAACAGAAGCAATCGTGACTACAACATTTGAATACGGAGACAACAAGAATCTGTAACTTTGAGTGTAAATTCTACGGTAGAAGAAAAGAGAGATAAATTACAAGAAAGAGAAAAGAAAACTATGTTGACCAACTTGGGACCGACTTTGTCACAGTAACATTGTTTGTAACTACGATGTTTCAAAGGTAGATATTTTTTGTTTCAGTAATGTGCTCAAAATTAAATCAGATGTAGTGAGCTAATTCAAAGTGTCTTTTATGGCCTGTCAGAACATGTCTGCAGCTCAGTGATGATATGAGTGAGAGCCAGATGTCCAGCAGACAACAGGAAGGACTGAGCTATGAGCATCAAAGTTGCTTTGATTTGACCTTTTGAGCTCTGAATCTCTGTTATGAAACATGCTGGAAATGTTGGCAACCTTTAAGAAATCTATGAAATAAATATTAGCATTCTCAAAAACTTTGGGACCGAGCTTTTCATGGTCACTAGGATAATTTCTAATATTAGGCAGTTAAAGATAGCTTAAAATGTCTATTGTGGCATTACTTTGTTTTAGTGAAAAACTAGTAACCAAACTGTTAAATGGCCCCTCTCACACTCATGAAGTGACGTTGCTACAAAGAATGATGCTTTTGTCTTTTTATCCAATATAGAAAGTGGAATCATCAAGACTCCTAAAGCCAGGCCGTCTTTACTTTAGGGACATTTTCCTAAATGTCCCATCTAGCACAACCTTATTAGGCTAGTCCAAATTATGTTGATCACCTCTAGTTTTAGTGTTGTTAAATACATTTTTATCTTAACTGTGGTATTTAAGTTAAGGATTTCATACTAAACCCTGGCCTTGTTAGAACACAAGGCGTTCAACTTGGGAGAGAATCTCGCTTTGCCCTTGTCTTGTTAGGTGCAAACGAATGGTGTGTGTGCTAAAAGATAGCATATTCAAATGAAGATAAGGAGCTTTAGATAGAACGAGGGAGGGGTGGGAAGAGAGAAAAATGATTGAAGAAATGGAGCAAGGAAAGCAAAGCCTGAACTGATTTAAATCTGGTAAACTGTCAGGGAGAGGGATTACCCCACCAAATCCTTGGCGAAAACAGCGACCCAAGTTATTTACTAGCCTTACAACCAGCTGCAAACCATCTGCACTTAATTGTAAGACACAAACTTTATGAAGATCAACAGGGGATTTGGCCACAAAGCCTCTTACGCCACTGAATTGGTGTCTCTGCTTCGAGGGAGAGTAGGGCGGCTGCTAGAAATTTGTCACATGTGCGTTGGAGGACACAGGCTCCCCTGCTGGTAACAGTCCCCCTAGGGGTCCTGTCCTACTAAACACACAGACTAAACCTCTAGTATCAAAGTACAGTATATAGAGTGCAGGGTACTAAAGGACATACAATTAATGGTAGCTTTGAAAAGAACCAAGGCAAGATCAATGACCAGACACCCAAATTTACACATGAGTGGTCAAGGCGAGCATCAAAACATTTAATTGGCTTGAGTCTCTGTGCCTTTTAGCAAGAGCCCAGCCATTAGGTCCCAATTAGGCATGTAAGTGGCCTAGTAACCTACCAATACTCATGGAAAATTAGAAGCAGGAAGACAATACTGACACTGGCAGTGAGATATAAGCCTTTTACAAAAGCTGCATGAGGTATTGTTCAATGTAGGTCGTTGTCCAATACGTTGTCCTTGGCAGCCATCTGAAGACAGGAGATAAGAGGTCCAGTCCAAGTCACTCAGTGGCAGGTAGCCAGCCTAATCCTATTTAACAAGATCTGGTTTGAAACTGGGCTGGGGCGAGTCACAGGGTCACATGAGGAGCCCGTTGGGCTCAAGCTGTTAGTTTGTGGGTATCACCACCAAAAGCATTGTGTTTTTCAAAAACAATGTGTCTTTTGTCTGGGCTATGCCACTGACAACAGAGAATTGTTTGTGAATTATTCAATCATAGATATATTATGTGTTAACCAATTCTGAAAACACTTCAGAGTGTAACGTTTCCAGAGGGAGCATGCAGCATACTGCCGCCTTCATTGACTGCATTATCTAAGAAATCACAGACGGGTCATCCAGGAATGAATACTGAGGGATCTAAGCTGCTGGCCTCTTTAACTAATTTATTTTCTTCTGCTGCACTAATTCCACCCGTCTCCATATGTTAAGGGATGGGGAAGGAGGGAGTGAGAGGCATCGGGGGGCGAACTGGGTGGAGGGTTTAGGGATTAGGCCATCCAGGACATATGCCTTTCCAGTGTGATTACAGCTAGACTGAAGGGCCAGGTTTCGTCGCTCTCTAGTCAAACTCAAACAAAAAAGCTTCCCTTACGGCAGTGTTTCCCAACCCTGGTCCTCAAGGCACACTCTCCTACATGTTTTAGAGGTTTCCCTGCTTTAATGTGCCTGATTCAACTGATCGCAGTTCAACAAATGCCTGTTAATCAGTCATCAATTGAAATCAGCTGGACTGAAGCAAGGAAATACCTAAAACATGCTGGGCAGTGTGCCTTGAGGACCAGGGTTGGGAAACACTGCCTTATGGTACTGATGTAATGTTCAACTATATAAGTGTAAGGGGCGCCATTATGTGTGTTCTAGGCAGGTAGTGTATTTTACAGTACAATCAAGTAACTATATTAACTTCAGTTGTTAAAAAATGATAAAATATGAGAATATACTTAAAATATATTTTACTTTGTAATTTAACACCTTGAAATTGGGCCTCTGTACTTTAATAACGCCTGCCCTTTTGAAACTCCGCCTTCAGGAAGTCATCACAACATCGCTCTGCTATTAACCCTTTATCAATGTTTATACCAGCGTTTCACTGAGAAGTAGCTCACTTAATGAGCTCAGCAGGTGCGCAGTTCCACCAGGTGTTTGCTAATTGCTGCTGACTAGTCTAAAGGAGCGCAGTGTGGGAGATGCGGGGGAGGGTTGCTCTGTGAGGCGGAAGCTCGGTAGCTTGGAAACAACAGCTCTGAGGAGGAAGGTCGCACTAGGTCCACCCAGGCGTTTTCCACAGCTAAATGGTTGCCATGGGAGATTAAAAGATTTCTCAAATATGCATCAAAGCTAGGGGTGTAGCGATACAATAGTCTCACGATACGATAAACAATATTCTGATCGCAATACGATATGTATCATGATATTTGGCAAACAGTAGAAATCGATATGACTCAATGCACTTTTACGATTTTCTGAAATATTTTAGAAGGACAGAGTGATTTTAGTGACATTTTGTGTTCCATAGACTTGGATTTAATTAACTGAAAACTGATTAAAAGCACCAACTACACAATACCTGACTCTGATTGGACAGAGTCTAACAGTTTACAGCTGGACAAAATGAATCAAAGATGCAGTGAGAAAATTAGTTTCTGTCATTTAATTCATGTGGATTTGACATAAAACTCAAAGTTTCAACAGTGATCTGGGAGCAGAATCGATATAATTATACAGCCCTAATCAAAGCAACACTCCAGGTATGTTTTAGATGAGGGGATAACATTATAACATGATGTAAAGCTAAAAAAACATCTGATTTTACATAATACTGCCCCTTTGAAGTTGTGAAATTTGTGCACAAACCAGCTATCAATAAACACTTTGGCCATTTTATCTACTACTTAAACATCAATCAGTTCCAAAGGAGGACCTGTAGCTCTGTCAGTTGACTGTTCTTATGATGGTTGTAACTTTGTGTAAACCTTAAGTCCGCCCGCTCCCCTCCACATCTCTACATTAGCGGGTCTAATCCCTCGTGGAACATCTGCTAGACGACAAGGCCACAAAAACGTAGTGCAAACAAGACTGGATGATGGTGGCCATCAAGAGGCCTCAATGAATGAGCCAACGAACACTTCCATCGACGATGTGTTTGCTCAGGCCTCAGACAGACACACGATACTGCTGTGAGAGCGCCGCTCTGTTATCGGCCAGATAAATACTCTATTTGAACTGAAGGAAGGCGACTTGCAGTGATGAGCAGTGCACCTGCTGCTGGAGAGCATAGATGTGTGTGTGTGTGTGTTTATGGGAGGTAGTGGTAACACAACCTCTTAGTTTCAGCTCAGAATAGCGGCCTCTACCTTTGACCTTTCTCAAATTTATTTAAGGGTTAGAGCTCATGTCTGTGTCAGGAACAGACTAATACATTCATCAGTGTGTTTTCAATGTTTTTTCTTTTGTTTGTTATTATGAGCTCTGAACTATAGCAACAATGCCTGACTGACATAAAATGGCTGCTTTGGAGCAGCAGCAGAGGCCGACGGGTGAGTTTATTTTCAAAGACAAAGGCTGATCATAAAGAGAAAAGGGCCTGTGGTGAGGTTGGGATTTTATTTTGTGATTTCATCAGGAAATGTTCATCTCTGTGTTTTGATGACACATACTAGATTTTTAGCCCTGTGAATCCAGTTTGCTACGGACCAACGTCCCCCATGCTCCATTAATGGTAGGAATAACCATAGCAACCAGAGATTCAGCAGTTTCTGATTCTCTGATTGCTCAAAAATACGTTCCATTTACCAAACTTAATCTGGGAATTAAAATTTGTAAGATCCACTCACTCTTGTGCTCAGTGATCAGGGTAACAAAACAAGTCAGTAACAATCCCGAGGATTTAATGCTGACAAACGCTACAGAGACACAAGCTACATTTCCATTGACTGTATAATTGTACAAATTGGAGTTACAAAATAAATTATCTTAATGGAAACATGCCAATATAAAAAACTACTGGCAGAAGCAACAGGAAGTGGCAGGAAGACGACAGTGTGACATGTTTTTTTTTTTTTACGGTTCATCATATGAACACACTTATTTATGTGTGATTTTTATTGTGTTTCTTATTAGATGGACACACCGCAATTGGAAAATTGTTGTTGTTTTTACATTAGAAGAATATAGGCAAAGTTTTACGCACATTTCTAGTGGAAACTCAGCTATATTCACTGACAGAGTTTGAACGGCGCCAAACGTGTGACTGATTCAAGGAGATAGAAACAGTCAGAAGTAAAAAATAAATTGCACAATTTAAACCTGACCAAGTCAGGATTTCAATGTCCAGGAGTGGAGGTGCGTTCCTGTTGATTTTCCAACTTTCCAAAAAACTCCAATTTATGAGTAAAAAGTGTCACAAATAACACAGCAAGTAGTTTTCTTTTTGTGTTTGACATCTTGCAGCTGTCCCTGTTGAGTCCAAACAACATCATCAAAAGTTAATGTTAAAACTGAGCAAATCGATCAGCAGCTTTAATGAACTTAATAACTAAACAGCAGAAAACTTCCACTACCGTAAATAATTTTCAAAGTAAATCCATCAGTGGATAGTTAATACACCTTTAAATTTCACCTCGCTCATTTTTTAAATTATGCTGCAGGAGAACTCCTCTGTGAACCCAAGTATGCAACTGTAAATTTGTTTTCTGTTAGGTCTTATGATTTTATATAATTTTCTCCTATTTTTTATTTTTTTTTTACATTTGTGTGAATCTACATGCTTCCATTTTGCCTGTCACTTTGCTGCTGGTAAAGCAGAATCTCCCCGCTGAGGGACAACAATATTATAT